>JAJOOS010011598.1:0-19129 GCA_029582725.1 Solanum chiquidenum | reverse complement strand
ATTTTTTCTTGAATTGAAGTAAGATAAACATTTGCTAATTTAAAAAATATTATTAGAAATAGAATATGTTGAAAAGAAAATAAATAATATATTTATTTGAAAAAATGAACATTTTTTACCCAAAATAACAATAAGTGCATTTTTGAACCAAAATATTGACGGAAAGGGCATTTTTGGACCAAACTATAAATTAGGGCTGGGCATTCGATAATTCGGTTCGGTTTCGATTTTTTTTTCCCGGTTTTTTCGGTTTTCGGTTCTTGTAATAGGTGTACCGAACACCGAACCGAAATAATTCGGTTCGATTTTTTTTATTTCGGTTCGGTTTTTGTTAGTTCGGCTTTTTTGTTATGGCTTGCTTAGTGGGCTTTTAAAAATTTTACCATTTTTTTGCTGCTGAATTACACTTCTCATCGGTTGCTGCTGAATTGCAGTTCTGGTCGGTTGCTTCTGCTGCTGGAGTTGCTGGTCGGCTGCCTCTGCTGCTGGAGTGCTGGTCGGCCTGCTGCTTCTGTTGCTGGTGGTCGCAGCGATCGCGGCAGTTGACTGCTGGCCTGCAGATCGGTGCCGGAAAGTGGGAAACTGGGAAAGTGTCGTGAGACTAGGAAGGTGCGGCGCAACAGTGGAAAATTTAAAATTTGAGAGAAAATCAATGAGAAGTCTTAGCCTAATTAAATTTTATCTATAAAATTAATAATTTATATAATATTAATTTAATAATATATTTCGGTTAAACCGAAATACCGAAAAATACAAAATCAAATACCGAAAATCGAATCGAAATATCGAAAATACAAAAATATATATCGAAAACCGAACTGAAAACCGAAATACAAAAAAAATCGGTTCGGTTCGATATTTCGGTTTTCCGGTATTTATTCCCCGCCCTACTACAAACGGAGGGCATTTTTATTCCTTTCGCATAGTTTAAGGGCATTTTGACCCATTACCCTTTTCTTTTTTTTTTAAATGTTCTTTTTTGGCCACATTTTATTTTCAAGTATCAGCATCATATCTTTAAAATTCTAAGGTTGAACCCTCACGATTTTTAAAGTCGACGAATTTTCCGGTTGAAATGACATTTAATATCTACGTATTTTTAAGTTCACATCTTAAAATTTAAAAATGCTTTTTTAAAATTATGTACCAAATCAAAACCATATAAATAATTATTTTTAAAAAAATAAAGTTTGAGATTTAAAATGACTAAATGTTCGTATGACGGTAAAAACACGTCCTTAAATGTAAAATTGAAATTATTAGTAGAAGATTCGACATATAAGATGATGCCATTATTTTCCAGACAGATGGAAAAGGAAAAGATATCATATAAAATTTAGTAAATGGATACATTTGGTTGGTAATATATTTATTTTGTTTATTTAAGTGTGATTCACAAGGAAATTTAGGAAATTTACCGTTAAAGCAAACTATTCCAAGAACCTACACTTGAAATTTTCCTAATTAGATAAAATCATTTCATATTTTAGGTAAACACAAATTAATAAATTATCCTATTCTAGATTAAGTATGTTATTAGAGTTCAAGGATTTTGATAAGCTTGACTCCTAATCTTACCGCTTTAACAAATCCTCATTAACATGTTAAATTGATTGGTGGTACACATATATAGCATTATTATTACAGATTCATGTGAATTCATAATTTTGGACCTATAGCATGAATTTATGCTATTAAAATTGCAATAAATTGCAGATTTGATCAATAACTTTAAAAATATAATGAGTTCAATGATAATGATCTTAAATTTAAATTTATAAAATTTAAATTTTAAACCTATCTCTGATTGTAGGTGTTGTTTGATTTATTGTATTGAAATTAATTACCTTTGAATGTTAATAATTTTATAATTGAATCTGAATTTAAATCTTGAATCTACCTTTAATTGTAGGTGTTGTTTGATTGATTGTATTGAAATTAATTACCTTTGATATAAACCTTCAAGTAAAGCGGATTTTATCCAATTAATATTTTGTGTTTAAAAGACAATACCCTGTCACATTTTAAATATGATAATAAATGAATTGAATTATTCCATATATTTTTAAGATGTCGAAAATGATCTTCAATTAACTGATTATTAATGTGAATTGAAACAACCAAAATTCTTTGCATAGTTTAATATACAGTCTCAATTCTCTATCACATTTTTCACACTTTCAATTCATTCTTTTTGTTATAATTTTTCATTTCAAGAGGTTTGTAAATGAACAAATTCAGTGAATGTTGATGTGATAGAATCCAAATTAATTACCAATATTAATATAAAATATATTAAAGGCTAAATCGTAGTTTGTTGGTATTGTAAAAATCAAAATGAAACTTGTCCTTAATGTAAAAACTAAAAAGGTCCTCATAAAGCAATTACAGATGACTCGTTTTAAAAAGTAAAAGTAAATTGACAATAACAATTTACTGAATATTAATGAGGCGTTTCATCATGATTTTTTTTTTGTTGAACTTCGTAAATTTTTGAATTTGAAGTTGAATTCAATTTTTGTTTTTGGAAAAAATAAAGAACAATAAAGTTGTTATTTCATTTTTTTCAATCTAAATTATTCACAAAATATCAGACAACTCTAGTTTATATTCATAGCCAAAGATTAATATTTTTTTTTACTTTAAAATAAAAATTATACTAATATTTATTTCAAAATCACAATAAAAAATTATTCAAACGCCAAATGATTTGTCTATCCTACTCCTCAATGGAAGACAGCTTTTTCCTATGACAAGTACCCTTTAAGTTGTTTATTTTCATAAATAAAAATTCAATCAAACAAATGTGTTATAGTGTATGGTAAAAGCTTTATCTGCTTATGATGTTTATATTTTTTTTAAAAACGTATGATATGATTTGAATATAGCTTTTTGCTATTAACTATTGAATCACTTAATTATAATTCGTTGACACAATTTGGTGTAAACACCATATGAATAATATACTTAATATAAATGCAAATGAAAATTTAACTTATTTTTTCACATTTAGTTAATGTCGCATCATATGCTATTCTAGCTTTTTTCATGAGGATATATATGTATTTTTTTAAAAAAATTATTGAATTATATTACGACAATCTAATTTCAGCTTACGTAACACTTTAATAAGCAAATAACCTAATTCCTTAAAACATATTGCAGTCCTAGATGGGTCAAAAAAAAAAATCGATGTAAATTTTTAAGGAAGATCATTACGTTGTTATTAGAGTAATTTTTAACTTTGAGTGATGGTCCTTCCACTCCATACTAAATCGACCTTTATCCTCGTGTAATTTTATCTCAGACATTTTTTTATTATTATTTCTGATAACCTATTGATTATTGAATTATATGAATGGCCTAATTTGAAAATTAATGACCTTTTACTATATTACTCACTTATCAAGCTGACTATTGGTTTCATTCACTTTTCAGTTTTCTATGAATTTATTTATTTATTAATTAATGGTAAAGATGCTGACGATTCGCTGATGATGCTTTTGGGAATAGATGATGTATAATCATAACTATAGTATTTTAATTATTAATGATATGCTATATTAAAGAATTAGAAGCCTAATCCAGACAAGAGTTCTCTGATGTAGCAGTCAACTACGTAAATAGACATACTCTACTATAATATATATTATTGTTATTTATATTTTCAAAATTTTACATATCTTACTACTAATTAAGAATTTTTTATCATATAATGAGGAAGATACACCTAGATACATATATTTTTGTCGCCAGATATAGAAGCGAGAGAGATGGGGAGGGAGGTGAGCGAGATAATCATGTACCCTAGATACATAGGAGAGTGGTGAGCGGGATGAGAGGGAGACGAGGAAGGCGAGCAAGACTTGTTATGTATCTCAAATACATGCGAATACACTTGGATACAATATATCTCGAACAAATTACACCTAATTTTACCCTCATGTATCTTGAGATACATATATCTGAACGTATCTGAATGCACCAAAATCTGATAAAATTCGTAGTATTACAAAGTAGAGTGTATCTAAGTAATCAACTTCTAAATTAGTGAGATTTATGTAAGTTTCCCTACCCGTAAATTATTATCTCATCCCTAGCCAGTTTCTCCCAATCCATTTTAATTTTAAAAACATAAATTTAAAATTTAAAGTTTATAAATTTTTATAATAATTTTAAATTAATATATTTATTATAATTAAATTTACAATAATTTTTTTTATAAATAATCCTGTTACTATACACAAGGGAACAACCACATCAATATATGCTAAGCTAGCAGCCTAGCAGTATTGTGACAATGTTGACATTTTACTTTTAAAAGGGGAAATCAAAGACTCAAATTTACATTTTAAAATTTGGATATAGTACATTTAAATTGTAAGTCACAATAATTGATTGTTCAAGTTATTTGAAAAATATTATAATAAAATAAAATTTATTTGAATTTTAAAATTTAAAATATGCCACATAAATAAAAATAAAAAAATCAATAAAAATATGAATTTTGAAAGAAAAAAACATGAATCACCGTAACAATGATATTATAACTTCGAAATTTAAAATAAAGTAAGATCTGATTGCCAAATAACTCTGATTGCTACCAAACAAGGGGAACATTCGCATTAATTTGACCAAATATTCTCATTTTAGCATAAATTTAAAAGATGGAAAAGTAAAGAATGTCATGAATGACAAACTGAAAAAAGAAAAGAATATACATTGTTCTTAGGCCCAAAAAGTGTTAAAAGTTGGGAAAATTTTCAAAACAGCAATATTTTAGCTTTTAGTAGAACTTCTTAGCAATAGTTTCACTATTTATTTAAAATGACAACATTTTAGTTTGTTAAGGAATGAGTTATGTATTTATTTTATTTTAATTAATTTGAAAGAATACAAATAATTAATAATAGAATAGAGAAAATCATGGAACAGAAAATTTCAAAAAGAAAAAAAAGATTTTTAATATAAATCAGTTACGTTTTGAAAGAGCATATGTTGCCTTTTTTTTTCGAGCGTTTTTTTGCCTAATTTCAATTATTTTTTTTGCAAAAAATAGTTTTGTCTTTCGAATCATTCAGTTGATAATTTTCAAAGCTTCTTCGAGTTGAATTCGGCATATTCTTGAAACGAAGGTTTTCAAAATTCACGACTATAATTTCGTCAGTTCCATTGAATTCAAGAAATTTCGACATCAGATATTTTTCTTTTTGTCGATGATTTTATTTGTTTGGAAGATATATTCGTATATCTCAACTATAATAGTGGGTTGATTTTTTTCTGTTGATATCGGTGAAATCTTTGTATGATTTGATTTTTTTAGCTTTTTTTGGATGTTTTGTATCCAAACTATGATGTAGAACGATTGAAAGTGCCTGATTTTTTTTAGTTTCGTAGTTTTTTTTTTTATTTGAATGCATACAATATTTTTGCATCCCATTATGTTAATGTAAACAGTAACAATATGAGATTTTCCTATCCTAATTTTTTTGGATGTTTTGTATCCAAATTATGATGTAGAACGAATGAAATTGTTTGTTTGTTTTTAGTTTGGAAGATATTTTTTTTAATGCAGACAATATTTTGTATCCCATTAAGTTAATGTAAATAGTAACAATATAGGGATATAGTCATAAAAATTATGTGATATACTGAACAGAGTACAACTAGGGATTGAAAATCATAAAGTAATTAAGATTTGTATACCAATATTTGTTGCCTTGTAGTAAGTTCTGGATACAATTAAATATTGAATTCAATTTGTCATAGTTGAGCTAAAAGGTGAAATCTTTGTATGTAAATACAGATCAGTATGTATTCATTGTGTGTTCTATATTTTTTCTTTTTGAAGCTAGTGATGTTTGAGCTCACATTACATTTATGTAATTAGTTTATTTTATTTTTGTGTATTTAACGTGTAATTACTTGTTGGATACATACAACATTTCAATTACTCCCTTACCTCATCAAAATGAGTGGAATGTACCTGGGTATATTAAGGACGACATAGTGCGGCCTCCAAAGCACAAAAAGCTACCTGGAAGGCCATCCAAGAAGTATCGTGGCAAGGCGTACATCGAGCTATATGGGAAGAAGAGCAAGAATTCTTGTAGTACTCGTGGGTTTAAGGGGCACAATAGGCGTTCGTGTAGGAATGAACCGCGTATTATTTAGTTAATGATGCTTGAATTTTATATCTTATTAGAGTGGAATTGTTTTCCAATTTCTAATGCCCTCTGTTTTATATATTTACTTGTTTGGAATTCTTTGAATATGTGTTCAACCGAAATGTATTCATATTCATGTTATAAATTTATTTATTTTATTTTTGTGTAATTACTTTAAAGTGTAATTGAAAAATTATATGAGTCACAAATTTAAATTATATAAAAAATGGAATACAATCTATTTACCTAAAGATATGTATAACTTAAAATACAAAAAAATGTTGGTATATAATTATAATGAATACAACTCTTTTGACATTCTAGTTTAAGAAAAAAAATATAAATACGTAAAATAAAATGATATTGAAAATACATTTTTGGTGAAAACATAAAACATAGAACAAGTTGTATTCAAACTGAATTGTATTTATATTTCAATATCCAGTCTTGTTATATTATTATTTTTTCACTTTAAAATTGTAGTTACTATTTCTCTGGATCAGTTTATATTCCAAAAATCATGATGTATTTCAATATTAGTTTGTATTCCAAAAATCATGATGTATTTCAATATCATTTTATATTTTAAACGCCAAATGAATACCAAATATGTTTGTATTTCCCTTCTTATAATGTATTCATCACAATTTTATATATTATGTTTTCATCAAACTTATATTGCTTTAATAAAATAAAATACAAAAATATGTCTTCCTAATACAATTATGATTAAAACTGCAGACAGTATACACATGAATACAAAAATGTCTTACAAAAAATTAAATACAAAAAATGTCTTACTAATACAGTTATGATTAAAATACAAAAAATGTCTTATTAATAAAGTCATGATTAAGACCTGTATAATATACACATGAATATACTGTAATTTTGTAATTTATAACATAAATATTTGATGAATATCTAAACAAAATCACATAAAAATTGAAAAAATTGACTGAAAATTCGTAATATATACAATCCGAAATATACACCATAATCGGTGATTTTAAAAAGTAAATCAAAATAAATCTCAGTAAATAATAAAAATTACCTTTGCCAGTCGAGAAATTTCTTGAATTAATATAGAGATTTTGTTTAACAATCAAGAAATTTCTTGAATTAAAATAGAGATTTTGTTGAACAATTTGTGAGAACCTTGAAGAAAGAGAAGCTGGTAACGTGAAAGGTGGGGGAAAGAAAACGTGAAAGGTGGGGAAATAAGGGTAATGGGTAGTGGTGTAATTATTTTTTTCTTTTTAAACGGTTATTGATTTAGAATTTGGTTCAATATAAGAATGTTTTAATAAATAAAAGGAAATTTAAATAATAAAATCTGAATACAATTTATTTTCTAAAATATTGTCATTCTGACATTTTAAATAAATATTTTAAAGTGTTATTGTTTTGACTAATTATGTTAGATATTATGACTTGATTGCTAGTTTTCCTTTAAAAGTTTTCTTGAAATACTAATTATCATTAAATGCTGCTGCAACAACATGCACAATGCTCATATTCCATAAGGAAGATTTTCAAGATGTATAATATTGTGTCAGTTTTAAAATAATTGTCATGTTTCATTTTTTTTAAAGTCAATTGATTATTTTTTTATAGCTAATTAGATTAAATTAATTTACTATTTTAAAATTAAAATTTAGATATTCAAAAATTATATAGAAGCTATTATCAATTTCATTTTTTCTCTTCAATATGATGAAAAATATATCTTAAAATATTGATCAAGGTTCATATTGTTTGACTATATATATATATATATATTATAAACTATGACAAGTATTCTAAAATGGAAAGAGTATATTCCTGATTTATTCTTTCTTTTGGCAACTAAGTTTTTAAATGGGGATTTTCCATTTCATTCTTATTCTATTCATGCTAAAGAACATGAATAAAAGAACAATATTGCCTAGAAGCTAGGCAATGGAAGATTAGAATTTGCACTATTTTTTTAAATTTATTTATTTTGGTTCCAACAATATATAAATTCATACAAATTGCCAAAAGGCGAGCAGTTTCTGCAATAAAATCATAAAAAATGATGATGTCCTATATATATATATATGGGAAATGGTTCTTACACTTATAAAATAATCCATCCGTCTTATTTTATGTGAAGTGTTACTTACTAAAGAGTCAAATAGTTTTTGCTTTGACTATATTTTTTTCAAACTACTTTTAAATATTCGAAATTATTAGTTATGTTGACTTATAATATTTTTTTGGGGAACTTTCACATACAGTTACTCAAAAATAGCTTAATTACACTCCATAGATATAGTTTGCTAATTACGATTCATAACTACATGTCATAGGGATGAGAGTGGTGAGTGAGATTGGGAGAGGGAGGAGAGAGGCGAACGGGAGAGGGTAGAGAGTGGGAGAGAGGTGAATTGTCTATGTATATCTGTCAAAATAATTGTACATATGTAACTGGTATGCATATGTATTTGTTTATCTGGAGAGCGAGATTGAGAGAAGGAGGAGAGAGGCGAGCGAGATTGGGAGAGAGAGGCAAGTGAGATTGGGAGAAGGAGGAGAGAGACGAGCGAGAGAGGACAATAATTTGTATAATTTGCGGGTACGTTTATATAATTCGCGTATTTTTGTATAATTGAGTACTATAAAGTCGGGAATTATACAAAGATGATAAAACTCGAAATAACGAATTGATACAAACATAAACATGTGAACTTTAAACAGTTATACAAATTATATTATACAAATTACATTATATAAATAATATTATACAAAATCCAAAAACTACACGTTTATACAAACTTTTAAAAGTTATACACAGAAAGATTGAATGTATATGGTAATAAAAATGAAATACCAAAGGAAATCATCGTCATATACAAATACAAACCATCGTATACAAATACAAATCAAACGAAGAATTGTTAGTTGCCAATTATACAAACGTGGCCAATTATACAAACATGACTAATTATACAACTCGAAGTCAGCCCACGTAATTAATAGTTAATGTTAGTCGCGAGTGGTAATTATAGCAAACTATAGCTCTGATGACTAATTAATTAAATAGTATAAGCTAGTTTGCTTAACAACATAATTTTTCCTATTTTTTATGTATGTAATTTTTTAAATAAATAAACAATCTATATCTGAATTTGTAGTCAAAATTAAATGGTTAGATTTTCGTAGTCCAAGCCCTTTCACATAAAATTAAGACAAAAGGTGTATAAGATAGTAACTCTATCATAAGAGATCACCTTACATTTTGTACGTTTTCTCAAAACTTTTTTTCCTTCTGGGGTGGGGTGAGGAATAATATATGAACAAAATGATATTTCTTGGCAACTTACCAATTGAATAGAAAAAAAAAATCTTTTTAATTTTTTTTATGTATAAAAATTCAGATCTCTTATTAAAAAATCATAATACTAAAATAAATTTATAAATGGCTATAAAACCAAGTCTCTGTGAAAAAACATAGCTTCTTCCTAGCAAGAGTAATGAGGAAGTAATCCATGTAAATCTATCTCTTGTGAGCAATTCATATCTAACAAACATGTGGTTGCTGGTATTTCTACTTCAAATCACTCGAAAAAACAGAGACACATCCTTCAAAAATCAACCAAATCAAACATCATGTTTTTCTGCCTCCAATGACTTACCTAACTAAGTAATAGATTAGCATTGAGGTATTTTTTCTCTAATGCTTAGTGAGTAGGTCATGACTCATGAGGCTTGTTTTTCATGACAGATAGTGAAAATTTAATAAAATGGTGAGGGAAAAAATAAAGAGGAATTTTAAAAAATGACTATAATTTGGATTTAATTAGAGATTTATAACTATAATTTGCTTAATTATGATTTATAGCTACATGTTAGAAAAAAGAGAAAATTTGAGAAAGGGAGGAGAGAGACAAGCGAGAATTGAGAAAGAGAGAGGCGAGAATTGAGCTAGAGGATGAATACTTATTGTAGTTATTGTATTTGGTTGTATATCAATTTCAATTAATTTTTATTAACAAATACAATGATATCACGTGTAATAATGAATACAACTTGTATATAAAAAATACAATTGTCTCAACAAATACAATTGTATCAAGTGTATCTGTTCCTTGGTTATTTACCCTCTATCAATATATTTGAATGTATCTACAACTATCTAATGATTTGTATCAATGTATTTTGTCCTTGTTGTATATTTGTATCATGTGTACGTTGTATACTCTTTCAGGTTATGATTGATACAATATTGTATCTCTCCCTCGTTCAGGCCTTATACTGGGAGTTTGAGTATGAAATTGAAGAGGAGAAGAGGAAGAAGAGAGGTCTCCACTATCTCTCGCTTAATTTATATTAGTAATACCAGCATCTGAACCCCAAGGTCATTTGTTGCTTGTTGAAGTCAAGATATAAAGATGAGGGGATGAGAAAGGGAGAGAGGGGAGCGGGTTATTTATAGTAAATACTTATCACATATTTGTCTTACTATATACATAATTTTCCCAAAAATTAACTCGCCCAACTTATTGCATATATATGTAACTATCCCAATAGTTACTTTATGATTTTGACTGTTTTACTTTTTTTTTGTAGCTTCAATATGATATTTTTGATCTACGGGGGTAGGTGACATTTTTCACGGTGGTTGGACGAAATTTGAATGAGTTTTTTTATTTTGAAAAGTTGAAGTGATTGATCAAAGTCAATATTTAAGAAAGATGAACTCAAAATGGAATCCATACACTTTCGATTGTTCTATTAGGCGACTTTTGAATTGTTAGGACTATTGGTTCGGGTCTCAAGACTTTCAAATGAGTTTTGTAGTTTTGAAAGTTGGAAATTTCATAGAGTTTTTCCAAAATCAAACATTTAAGGTTAGAATGGTCATTTTTGAGTTTCAATGATTCCATTAGGTTCGGGATATGAAACTAGATGCTTTCCCCACTAGGTCCATGTTGTTGCCGAACTCACATGGTTGTATTCACCTTCTATTAGATCTCATTGTTTTTAGTTCACTTGTAATTGACCTCCATTCCCATAGTCAAGCTGAAATTCATATTGCCAAAATTTTGATCTTCCATGAGTGAATCAAGCACGTAGAGCTCGATTGCCATTTTTTCAACAATAATACCTAGCAGGTACGATCTATACAAAAAAATAACTTCACAACAACGTCTACTATATCGAACAAGAGAAGCCTAATGGTACTAACAAGAGTTGTGATGGAGTGGTAAGTACTCCTTCATTCTTAATCAGAGGTCTCGGGTTCAAGTCTCCTTGGTTACGGAGTTGACTTTGTTAGGGAGATCTTTATTCCCCAATGTAGAATTTTTCAGCGCAAATTTAAATTTAGTTGAACTCCAATATAGACATCGAACATCGAATATTGAAAAATAAAAAAGAAAAGAGAAGCCTAATGTTTGATGAGTGTATTAAAGAAATAAGTCTTGGGCTTCGTATGTAAAGTAATGAGAATAGGCCCAATTCTTTTCCTGTAATGGGCAACAGTTTCAAAACCAAATCCTCAAATAGTATAAGTGCACAACTAATGGAAAAATTACCCAAATACACATCTCATTTTACTATAATTTTTTAAATTTTCTACCATTTAAAAAAAATACAAAAATTTCCCCGGAATACATCCCTATCTTCTCTCGGATACATCCCTCCCCTCTCAAGCTCTTGGATACATTCCTATCCCCTCTCGGATACATCCGTAAGCGAGAAACCTAATGCTTGCTGAGTGTCCGAAAGAAATAAGTCTTGGGCTTCATATGAAAAGTAATGAGAATAGACCCAATTCTTTTCCTGTAATGGGAAACAGTTTCAAATCCAAATCCTCGAATAGTACAATCAATGGAAATTTACCTAAATATACATTTTATTTTACCATAATCTCTAAAATTTTCTATCATTTAAAAAAATTACAAAATTTTCCTCTCAGATGCATCCCTATCCTCTCTGGATACATCCCTATACCCTCTTGGATACATTCATCCCCTCTCGGATACATCCATGAGCTATGTATCCATAGGTTTCCTAAATAACAATGTATCGTGACCTATGTATCTGCATGTCTGCTGATGTATCCAAAACTCTTTAATTTTAAAGGATTTTTGTAATTTGGAAAAGAGTAGAGATAAAATGTAATTAACTCTTAACATTATGAGATTTATGTAATTTTTACAAAACCAATCATGAATGACGTGTATATATTTTGGTTCCTTTCATTGTTATAGAATATAGTTTATTCATCAGTGACGAAGCTAAAATTTTCATTAAAAAGTTTAAAATATGAAGAAGTAAACATGTGAACTAATCAAAAGAAACAAAAAATATTTTTAATCATATATAAATAATGAAGGGGTTCGAATGACCCCCTGACTCCCCATTAGTTACATGATATACTAGATTGTACAACTGTCTAGTTAAGATGATTTTTTCATGAAAAGAGTTTGGGGGAGAAGGGTTACTAAAGATGATAACTCGAAGAGAATGAAGATAAACATAGTCTAGATGTTGGTGTTGTGAAATTTTTGAGGAGACAATGATCCACCTATTATCAATCTAGAAGAGGATGAGACAACTTTTGCGAAGAATAGTGAAGACTCTTCACTGCTGGAGAATTTATATTAGGAAATTTTACACAAAATTTTATAGCATGAAGAACTAATTACATCATATTTTTATTCTTTTTTAAATTACAAATTTTTCTTAAATTTGGTGGAATCTAGATATAATATTCCAAATCATCCCAATACATCACGTCCTGATTTCGGATACACCATTCAACGTCCTGATACATTACGTCTCGGTTTTCAGATACATCACTCAATGTCCCGATACATCGTGTAAAGGGATGTATCTGATCGATATATTGTGTATATTGATGTATTCTAGAGTACGGAAGAGTAGAATTTTTTGTAATTTTTTCAAATGAAAGAAAATTTGAAAGAATATGATAAAATAAGTGGTGTATTTAAGTAATTTTTTCTTTATAATTATTGTCCTTTGACTTTATGGGCTGGGTCATTTGTTGGACCCGACTATATTTTGTAGACAAGACAGATTGGGCTTCATCCCAAAGCTATTTTTACCGTTTTTTTTATTTTTATTATTATTAGTATCAATAAAAGGGTTCGTGGACCAAAAATTTAGTCTAATATAAGAATTTGATTTAATTAATTAATTATTCACCAAGTGCTAAAACATTTATTATTATTTTTTATAGAAAAGTAAGTAATATAACTAGCTAACTACTAGTATTATATTCCTCAACCCCACTTATTTAAACAAAACAAGTCCATTTTTTTTAAAGAACACAAAAAGTATATTCATTTTTTTTAAGTCTGGAAAAGAGTGAGTTGTTATATAAAATGGCAAATGGAAAAGAAAGAATCATTTTGGGCATAAATTGTTTTAACATAGTATTAAACAAAAAGACAAAAGTTATCATCAGACTAAAAAGCTCTCCTTTCACTGAACTTCCATTGCAATGGCTTCTCTCCTCAACTCTGTGCCATCTATTAAACTGTCAAATTTCAACTACAACAACCCACTTCGCTCTTCACAAATTTCCTTCTCCCTCTCTCGTAAGCTCACTCAAAAAATTCACACATGCAATTAACTTCAATTTGTTTGTCTATTTAATGCATTTATGTTTGTTATTTTGGATACCTTTATAGGAAGAAAGCTGGTTGTTAGAGCAACAGAGACTGAAAAAGAAGGTGACATTTTTTTTTTTATAAAAAAATAAACTAATTGGGTTTTGGGTATTTATGGGAGTTTCAAATATTGTGTGGCAGCTAAAGCACAGGCACCGGATAAGGCACCAGCTGCTGGTGGCTCAAGTATAAATCAGATTCTTGGAATCAAAGGAGCCAAGCAAGAAACGGTGGGATAAATGGGTTTATTCTTGGATTTATTGTTATTTTGAGCTTTGAATTTGAATCTGTTCTTAACTTTAATTTGTTACTCTGAGTCATTTAGTACATAAATGCCTGTTATCTAACTGCCGTTTAGCGAAACATAAGGATGAGGTGAAATGAGTTTAGATGAATTGTGGTGCTCAGATGGAAGCATATTACTTAGTAAGCACAATATTAAAAAGAATGATATAAGACATGAAATGCATAGAATTAAAATAGAACACCTGAAATGGAAGAGTGTGACGAGAGTGTTATGCGGTAGGAAGATACTTGACAAAATGAAACTCAAGTTCTATAGAATAATGGTGAGACAAACAATGTTAATTGGGAGTGAATGTTGGATGAGTGCAGCAGAAATGCGGATCTTAAGATGAATGTGCTAACAGATTGTGTAAGATAAGATTAGAATTGATCACATCTGTCTGAAGGTACAAGTAACAAACTCAAGGGATAAAATGAGATGTAGTCTGAGATGGTTTTGGTCATGGCCTATATAAACTGCATTTGTCTGTTGGCACAGCACTATGATGATTGAAGTAACTAACATAGGACAGGGTAGGTCTAAAATTACATGGAGTGAAGTTGTTTTAAAAGACCTGCAATCTCTCAAAAATCAAAATCAATGCAGATATAGTTACGAGTAGAAAGCAATGGAGGCCATACCAGTTAGCTGGGATAAAGGTTTATTTTGTTTCTGTATTATTGTTTTTACATTTTTATTATGTCTGGTACTTGCCAGAAGTCCTTTTGGTCTGGTTAAAGATGTGTATATTGTAGAGATAAGTGTGTGACTTGAAAACTTCTTCTTTAGTAAATCCTGAATTTCGTTAGAAGATGAATTATTTATAAGCAAAGTAGTATTGGAGATGACTTGGGATTGAGACATAGTTATTGTTGTAAAGTAGTATTGGAATGATTCAGGCTGGAATATAGTGAACTTGTTTTAGAGGCTATATGACCCGACTTTGTTTGGTATTGAAGCGTAGTTCATTGATAAAAGTGCCTGTTATGTCTGATATCCTTAACTACTTCATACACTCCAGAAAATCGTGAACATTAATCTACCTGCATGACTACACACCACACTGAGGACAGGTTAATAACTGATAAGATGCATCTCCTAGCAAAAAATCATCTCCATTCATATTGACTTTTGATCATGTGGGAAATTCTTGTTTGTAGCACAGGAAGTCTTCGACAGGTAAATGCCTGGTCATTCTTTAGGAAGAGTTTACTCATGCTTTTACCATTGGAGAAGTTCTATAAATACTCTCCTTTTTTATATTTTCTGCATGATGTCATAAACCTGAAAGAACACCTTAAAATTTCTTACTAGAGTCTGCTTTTCCGGTTGGATAGTTAAAGAGGGCAAGCGAAAAAGCATAGAAAAGAGGGATGCGATTAGTGTGTGTATATATATATCCAACTGAGACTAAATAATTCAATACTTACTTTTCTCTATTCACTTCTTTACAGGACAAGTGGAAGATTCGGGTTCAGCTTACAAAACCTGTTACTTGGCCTCCCCTTATCTGGGGCGTGGTCTGTGGAGCTGCTGCTTCTGGTACTACTAGTACTAGGCACATATTCTTAAAACTCAATTGCTAGAGACATGTTCAAGGAGTATTTAAATGTTTCCTTCAACATCCCTCCCTAGATATCTCCAATTTCTATGTTCATATCCTGTTTGTTCTGATAAATTTTAATTTCCCAAACATTAAAGGAATGCAGTCACAACATTTAGTTATCAAATCATGAAATGCTCTTATATTTTGAATGAGAGAAGTATTGAAAGCACCCTTAAACTCAACGTGAATTATTAGTTGCATTCCTGAACTATTTTCAGCCCTAAAAACACCCCTTTACTTGATTAACTGTACTTAAATACACCCCCGATCTTGCAACATGAGTAGAATATATCCCTTAATTCTCGCTAAGTTTAGGGGTGTTTTCAACACTTTTCTCGGCTTTTTATTAAGATCCCCATGCTCCTACAAGAGTTTGAGACCACTTGCTATGTCATGTGGCAAATCAGGGGTGTATCTAAGCTTTGTTAGTCAAGTAGATGGGTGTTTTTAAGGCTGTCAATAGTTCGATGACGAAACTAATAATTTGCACCAAGTTCAAGGATGTTTTCCGTGCTTCTCTCTATTTTGAGTTGAACACTTAATATTCATATAAACTTTGCCTCAGATGTAAATTGTCATCAGGCTGTGTAAACAAATATGAGATTATGAAGCCACAATCAGATTGCATTTCGTAAAAATATTTCCTTATCTCCTTAGAAGAAAAAGGATTATTGCCCTGTGGGATAGCCTATTAGAAGTACATCAGCCGTGGCTTGGTGCCGTGCAAATGATACTAGATCTTCCATGTCAAGAACGAGAATGGGAAGTAGCGCCGCAACTCCGGACCGAAAGCACGACACGAATGGCAAGCGCGTAAGCGCAGGTTTTCTGTCTTTCCTTTCCCTTCCTAGACAGCGAATCGAAATCTGAGTCTGTCTGAAAGTGAGTGAATCTCGGGGAGAGGCACGAACTTAAGGAGCTAACTTAAGCTTGGTCGATAGTCTTTGATTTTTATACTTCATCTTATCTTTGTGGGTCACTTTTGCAAGCGAAACTGTTTTCCAATAAAAGCTTTTATTTATACAGTTGTGATTAGACAAATATGTACTTTGTGGGCTCTCTGCATGTATCTAATTTATTTTCGAAACCTTGTCATAGGGAACTTCCACTGGACTCCAGAGGATGTGGCCAAATCAATTGTTTGTATGTTGATGTCTGGCCCATTTCTAACTGGCTATACTCAGGTACTTCTCTTGTGAGTTCAAGTTAATGCTTTTCAAGATAGAGTATCTACTTCAGAAATCCTGGGAAGTAACTTTTTGCTTTATGTTTAGACTATTAATGATTGGTATGATAGAGAGATTGATGCTATTAATGAACCGTACCGTCCAATTCCTTCAGGGGTAATATCTGAACAAGAGGTATGTCTTGTTTGAGATTGTCTACAGATATGTTGAAAAGTGAAAACTAATTCCAGAAATTCTCCGTGTTCTCATCAAAATATCGTTGATACCAGGTCATTACTCAAATATGGGTGCTTCTTTTAGGAGGTCTTGGTTTAGCTGGTATTTTAGATGTGTGGGTAAGTCCTTAAATCTGCTAATTAACTAGTTATTTATCTGGAAACGTCACAATTCTATGATCATTGTTGTTATAGGCAGGGCATGACTTTCCTGTAATATTTTACCTTGCACTTGGTGGATCCTTGCTCTCCTACATCTACTCAGCTCCACCATTAAAGGTAATAACGTTATCTTTCACAATCCTCTGAACACGCTTTTTTGTACAGTATCAAAATGTGAACAGCTTTGATATAAAAATTTTTGTGCAGCTCAAACAGAATGGATGGATTGGAAATTTTGCTTTAGGAGCAAGTTATATCAGCTTGCCTTGGTATATATCAAACTTTCTTCTATGTACTCTGCAACTTGTCGAGATTTACTTCCAAAAATAGAAAGAACCCGTCTAAAGTGGAGCAGTCTTAACAAGTTACCTCTCATAATAATATGGCCTTACATATAGAAAAGCTAATAACCCGGCCTTCCCTTTGGCTCCGAGTTGCTGCCTCCATGCTGTTTTTTATGACAGCTTTATCAGCGCTTATTTTCATTTACTTATCTATTCATGACGATAGTAAGAAAATTTTAATGTCTACTTATAAAGAAAAAGGAAACTTTTAAGGTAATTTTTTACTTGTGCGTAAAATTATTCTGGGGAAGTATAGATTATAGTTGTTTATGATATTTGAACACAAAAAACTTAGGTATCGAGATTAATTTCTGTTTCTGTGTAGAATTTTCTAATAGTCCAGATAATCCAGAAAGGGAAATCCATGATGTGAGACGGGGTGGAGGGAGAGCCTTATCTGTTTGCACTTTGCTGTATGAGAAGGTTGATTAGGTGAACAATTTCTCCAATCATGCTTGTATGATCATGCTGAATGTTAACCTAAGTTGACTAGGCATCATTTGCTTGGAGACTTGATAGAGGAGTTTGTTCTCATTTATTTAGTCCCACAGATGGGATCATGTGTGACAAAAGTTACTGTTAGAAAATGAATAGGTTTATACAATCCTATTAGAATAAGAATTGGTTTATACAATCCTATTATTATAGGAATAGGTTTATACAATCCTATTAGAATAGGAATAGAAATAGGAATACTAAATAGTATCCTACTTAGTAAAGGATTGTATTGTAGTGTCTATAAATAGGGTTTCAATGTAGACACAACAACAATTCAATAATATTCTTTTCCAATATTTCTCACATGGTATCAGAGCCTCTACGATCTTGGTAAACAATCAAAGAGCTTCCGCTGCCGGTGGGCGGCTATTATCCATATATGCTGCCCGTCCGGCCAACGATTATGTTAGCAAAAGTTGGGTCACCGTGTATCTTTCTGGTGACTACTTTTTCATAATTAATTTTTGTAGCACCGTGCCATCATTCCGGTGACTACTTTTTCATAATTAATTTGTGTAGCACCGTGCCATCATTCCGGTGACTACTTTCTCATATCTGATTTGTGTAGCACTGTGTGATCTTTTCAGTGACTATTTTTTCATATTTATTTTGTGTAGCACCGTGCCATCATTCCGGTGACTACTTTCTCATATCTGATTTGTGTAGCACTGTGTGATCTTTTCAG
Organism: Solanum chiquidenum; assembly: GCA_029582725.1. Lineage (NCBI taxonomy): Eukaryota > Viridiplantae > Streptophyta > Magnoliopsida > Solanales > Solanaceae > Solanum > Solanum chiquidenum. Next base: position 315 of record JAJOOS010011598.1, on the reverse strand, counting down.
TGACTATTTTTTCATATTTATTTTGTGTAGCACCGTGCCATCATTCCGGTGACTACTTTCTCATATCTGATTTGTGTAGCACTGTGTGATCTTTTCAGTGACTATTTTTTCATATTTATTTTGTGTAGCACCGTGCCATCATTCCGGTGACTACTTTCTCATATCTGATTTGTGTAGCACTGTGTGATCTTTTCAGTGACTATTTTTTCATATTTATTTTGTGTAGCACCGTGCCATCATTCCGGTGACTACTTTCTCATATCTGATTTGTGTAGCACTGTGTGATCTTTTCAGTGACTATTTTTTCATATTTAT
>JAJOOS010011597.1:0-14759 GCA_029582725.1 Solanum chiquidenum | reverse complement strand
TTTTTGTTAATTTTTAATTTTTTAAACTAAAATTAACTGACACGTGTCGATTTAAAATAAGAAGTTGCATTTGAAGAATATATATAAAATAAAGAAATCATAAAAATAGTATTTTGTGTTAAAATGGAACAAAAAAATGGAGTTGAAGGGTTAAAATGGAACAAGGCTAAGTTGGAGTGCCAAAATGAAAAATTGGGCCAAGTTTGAGGGGCTGTGTATGTGTGGACATGAATGATGATGATGGCGTATATAGCTTGACTTATCTTCTACATTTTCAAAAAAAAAAAAAGAACATAGTATATTATTTTAAATTTGTGTCCCTTCACAAATTTAAAAATGTCATGTTGCCTCTAAGGAATATGGCAAATTGTTCATTTGTAAGTTGCAACCCTGCAATGATCATAACCAAAAATTGGACAGCAAAACACTTCTTAAAAAAGAGTCAAGTTTGACCTTCAAAATTGACCGACCTAAAACAGACCTCAAAGCGTAGGTCGATATGAAAATCTGACCTATGAAGACCAACTTTTCAGAAAGAAAAAAAAAATGACCTTCAGTAGTTGATATTTTAAATTACACAATTATAAATGCACCATTTGTGGATTGAACCTTATCTTTACCGTGACCACTAAAGCATTAGTATTTGTTGATTTAAGACGATAAATGTAGGTTCAATTTTCACTTTCCCCTACATCTTAGGTGGGTTGTTTGGTTAGGAACAAGTTATCCCAGGATTAGTTATCCTGAGATTAGCTATTCTGGGATAACTTATCCCATAATTTATTCCATCACTATGATATAAATGGTGGGAAAAGTTATCCCAAATATGACAACCAAACAAGATACAAAAACTTTATCTCAACACTATTTTCTTATCCCATCACTATTTATTGGCATAATACATAAATGTGCCCTTTAACTTGACCTCATTTCACATTTATACCCTCCAACTTTGGGTGTGCACAAGTAAGCACTTAAACTTGTATAAAGTTGAACAAGTAAACATATGAGTCCAATGTGGCATAATACACATAGGACACCACATAAAACACAAATTGACATGTAGGATACCACGTAGGACGTGTGTGTCTGTTTGTTCAATTTTATACAAATTCAAGTATCTACTTGTGCACTTTCAAAGTTGGAGGGCATAAATGTAAAATGAGGCTAAGTTAAAGGTCATATTTATGTATTATGCCCTATTTATTTCTATCCCTCACACCAAACGACCCCTAATACTCCCTCTATCTCAACTTATGTTGTATATATAGTTGTAATTTCGAGATTTAAACTTCTAAACTCTAATGGTAAATCTAAAACATAAAAAAAAATTAAGTTTTCTGAAATAAAATGTATTTATCTGGAAACTATATAAAAAGTACTATATATCACAATAACTAACAACTTAAAATAGTGACATAATACACAAATATGTCATTTAACTTGGCTTCAGTTGACATCTATGTCCTCCAACATTGGGTGTGCACAAGTAGAGACTTAAACTTGTATAAAATTGAACAAGTAGACACACGTATCCTACGTGACATAATACATGTAGAACGCCACGTAAGACACAAAATTGTCATGTAGGACGAATGTGTCTATTTGTTTAATTTTATACAAGTTTAAGTATCTACTTGTGCACACCTAAAGTTAAAGGTCATAATTGCTCGCTGAAGTCAAGTTAAAGGTCATTGTTATGTATAATGCCTAAAATATTTAAAACCCTATTAAGAATTTTCAATCAAAGAAAAACTTGATTAAGTCTTCAAGTTTCAATTGTGCTACATAAATTGGGACGATGGAATGAGTTTTTTTAATTTAGTACCTTAGAAGAAAAGGCACGCAACTGAATCTGTTAAAGGGTTGGCCTACTCAGAAACAAATTGGAGGGACACAATTGCCATTTTTGCAGAATATATGTTGGAATTATGCTTTTGTATTTTTAAGTATATGTCAATTTTAAGATACAATGAGGACACTGGACCATTAAGTAAATTGGTTGTATTTACCTAACTTTGTACTTTAATGTTTTTGGGCTGCTCAAATTAATAATGGATTAGGTGGAAGTATTCAGTTTAAGCAAAGAATCTTATATTGGATTTATGTGAATAGAAACACTTTTATTTATATCTCATTGCCTTAGATTCTGGAATTATAAGGATTTTAGAATACTAAACAAAAATAGTAGTATAAAAGTTGGCATTTATCTTATTTCTGAAATTTTTATTTCTAACTTGCAAAAGAATGATCTTGGATAGGGATGGTTTTGATCTTTTGACCTCGTTTGTCCTGCAAAGAACTTCAAGTTTAACAAGTATTGACTTTTGACCTTGAAGGTTTGCTCGTGAGACAATTGAGGAACAAAAATTCAAATTCAATCATTTCCAAGGTCATTGGATGTAATTCAGGCTCCATTGTCCCTTACTGTTCTCGATCAGTCTTTCAACGACTTGATTTGGGGTTTTACTTTGATTTTTGCTAAATTTACCCACCATATCCTTTATGATAGACTTGAAATTCTTCATAGGTAGACATGATATAGAAAAAATGTTTGAATAATCTACTCGACCGTCTAAAGTTAAAAGAGAAAGGGAGACGGACTCTAATTGTTCAGTACCCTAAGGAAGATACCAGATCGACTTCTATTTTGTAGCGAATCTTACTTACATAGATTCTACCATTTTTTGTTTATTTTATCCTCTTCGTCATTTTAACTTTTTAGTTTTTCTTTTCCTTTTTAAAATTATTCAACTTTTATTTTTAGTAGGGAGGAATTTATTTTGCATGAATTAGGCATAAGTTTTTTTTATTTTTTATTTCCCACCAGATGTCCAGTACCCACATAAAAGTCCAACTAAATCTAAATTCATGCTAGGAGGCCTCATATTGAGGGTAAAACGCTCCCTAATAAAGGAGACTTTGTACCAAAAATGACTCGAACCCGAGACCTCTAATAGATTAGGTATAAGTTATTATTTGATACACACGTTGGACAAGTTGACATTGTGGGAGAAGTGGACATTGTTGGACCTTGGGCCAAAGTAACAAATCAAGGAGATTTGCACCAGTAGCCATTTTTATGATGCTATTTAAAACATAATCACAATTTAGAAAATAGTTTAAAATATAATCACTTCTTACTCGAAGTCATTCATAGTCTAGCAACTCATGGTACCTCATATTCTTATAATAACAAATATTGATCATTCTTCCAAAGACTTTGGGTTCGAATTTCGCCATGATATTCTCTATTTGGACACCGCTATTTAATATATAATTTTTTTTTAAAGAAATTGTACATTAATTTGTGCATGAAGTTAAAAAAAAAATGGTTCTTCAGACGTGTTGTACACATTTACAACACGTCTAAAGATACATATGGCTAAAATTCAAATATTTGTGCATGAAGTTTAGAAAAAGTGGCTTTTGAGACAACGTCCGAAGATACATATGGCCAAAATTCAAGTATTTGTGGAGAAAATAACTGAACGTCAACCATATGCGCATTAACTTCAAAGAGAAGTACCTTAATTCCAGGCAATTACCTTTTACTAACCGAATCAAGATATCTCCAATATTCTCACTACTTCTTGGTAAATAACCAAAAATAGTGAAGTTATAAACACTTTCATTAACCTCAATACTATACTCAAAGACACGCAAAGGATAGCGGCTGCAGGATTCTACTAGCAGAAAGGTAATATGGACAAGTAGTTACAAGAAAGAACAAGGAATACATAGACCACTTGTTCCTATGTCTTCTCATTAATGTTCTCACACGAAACCAATAATCAACTGGAAACCAGCTCGAAAACACAATCTAACACGATTAACAGGGTGTAACGAACAAACAAACAAACAAACTTTTCGGATTCTAATTTCCAGGCATACCTAAAGAGAAGAGACTCTCATATTAATAAAGACCACACCACTCAAACTTTAACTTATTTAAACTCTGCAATTCTTTGAACTTTTGGGTATCAGTTTCATAACAAAAGAGATTACCTTTTAAAGACTGAATGAAGATATCACCGGTACTCTCATTATTTCTTGGTAAATAACCAAGAATCGTGACGTAGTTATAAGCACTCTGAGGAACCTCAACGCTAAACTCTAGACACCATGCTTCACTCACACGGTCCTTCAACATCAAAGCATTTAACATATCAGCATCTGTTTTATTTTGAACAAAACATAGATGTCCATTTATCTCACTTCATTTACAAATCAACCACTTAAAATTTATTAATAATTATTTTCTGCTCGTCTTTTAAAATCTGCTACTCTAAATTTACTGTCCTAATTAAATTTTGCTCAAAATTTTAGTCGAATAACATAAAATCAACTAAAATAAAATTAATAAAATCTGCATTATGTCATAATTTTCTGTCCTCTCTAATTGTTATATAATACTTGTTAATGTGTTTGTTTATGTGCACGCATTTAACATGACACTTTTTCACTTTACTTGTGTTTGCCAGCATGCTAAACAACCTAATCTAGAAGTCAACATGGTATTTTTTGTGCTAAATGAATGTCCTATTTGTTTGACTTGGTGTCTAGCGGGCGTAATTAGTAGCATATATTTTATTTTAGTCTAAAACTTCTCTAAAGGTAGTCCAATGCTTCATTGGCATTAAGCGGGGGAGTTTGGCACCTTATAGGATGTTATGTATGCGAAGGTGGCGTAGGGGTAGTTAGGCCTTTACGAAAATGATGAAAATTGACTTGAGATTAAAACGACAAACTTTGGTTGTCTCTTTGAATATTAAACCGGTTGAATAATGAACCGCACGCTGATCCATAATGTGTGGTTTTGGAGTCTCCCTTTCTTTTTTCCTTTATTTGTTTATAATTATAATTGTTTGGACAACCAGCAATCAGATCCTTGAAATCATCATCCTCAATGAAAACAACGAATAGAAAGAGAAACTTAAGAGTAGGAAGCTGAAATGAACAATTCGTAATCTCACAATTCGATATGTTAAATCAACTAATGTAGTTCTGCAAAATGCAATACCATGTAGGTAGTAATGATTACGATAAATCATCTCTAAACCAAGAGATAACAATTTAACCTTTTTTTCTAAGGCACAAATCTACTTCTTTGCCAGCTTTTTAGCATGAATCCTCAAGTGTCATTCGAAGAAAGAGTTTGTTGATAGAATATGTGCGTCCACTATCAGTCAATGGACCAGGTCCCTTGACTCAGCAAGAACAGTAATGAAGAACAGACAATAAACAGAAAACAACACAAATAGTTTATGTGGAAAACTCCTTGCTCAAGGGAGTAAAACCACGACTTGTCTCACATGATTTTCAATTGTTTTCACTAATCTCTTCAAGCAAAAGTGAAACACAGATACAACTCCAAACGAGATTAACCTCTTAATCTCAAAGCTAAGTAATAACCCTATTACTTACTGAGCCTACACATATATCACACTGCTCACTAAGCTATCAACCTTAGATAACTTTGACTTCAACTAAGTATTTACCACACTGCCCACTAAACCACCTAACTCTAGATGATTTAGAATTTGACTAAGCAGATACAACACTGCCTACTAAATCAGTTAACCTTAACCGATTTAGATTTTTACAAACCGAACAAACTATTTGAATCATTTATAGATTAGGAACAAATTTACAATATAAGCACTGAAGTATGAATCCTAAAACAACTATGACACTTGCTGCTCTATCAGGTCCTTGTTGCTCTTGAGGAAGATACTTCTAAAAAATGGGTCTTTGCTTGTGTTCTTGAGAATTTTCAAGATGCAAAAACTAAGGTTATGTTCAATGAACATAACCTTTATGAATAATAGACGCAACCTTCGAGGCCATACCATTGGCCGAGGTTTCTACCACAGTTGAAGACTGTGCACCAACCAATTGTACTTTTTACAGCCTGACATTTGTCTGTACATTGACACAAGGATCAGGTCCCTTTACAAGGTCCCATGGTTTGTCAAATCATCAAAACTGTAAATAATATGCAACATCTTGCACCTTGAAACGACTAGAAAGAGTTTAAAATATAAAGATAATGATTTTTGGAAAGAATAAGAAAATCTGGATTTTTTTTTGTCTAAGTTAGAAAAGTGAGTTTTGATCATTTTCCAACGACCATGACTCCTAGCTCAGGATGACTTAGGAGTATTTCTTGATATGGTTGGAAATCCCTTGGGAAGATCTTTTCAACGTCACCGAGTTTGCATGATTTCGACATCGTATGAGTGAGATATGCCTTTTGGAAGTTGGGATGTTGGATTGAGGAAAGTCCCAATCCGGATTTAAGGAAGGGCAAAGTAGTCTTTTCTCTAATTAATTTCCTAATTCGTTTTAAGGGATTTGTTGGGGTAAAATCATGACTTAGTCAGTTTGGAGAATTGAGAAATACGCTTAGGGCTTGGAAAAAAGAGAAAAGAAGAAAGAAAGGGAGAAAAGCCTAGATTTCACTAAGAACGTCAAGTTGCGAGTGGAATTCGTCGGGGGTGATCCCTATTGAGGTATGTGAGATCTTTTAGTGATGGGTTAGTTCACCCACACATCAATTTATTTCAATTCAGCGATTTTGGATTGTTTACATATTAAAAAGTGAAGTTCTTGAAGGACATCGTTAAGTTCTTGATTGGTTGTGTTGTTGAAGTTTCTTGTTGATTTGATTCGTGTTTCTGGGAGGATTTTCGAGTTAGATATGTTGTAAGTTGAGAGTAGTAATGACCTAAGTGTTTGGGGAAAGAACTAGGGAAGATTGGAGGGTTTAGAGATGAAAAAAGAAGGAGAAAAGTGGTCAAACACCTGGGGATAGGGGTGGGGCGTCGCGCCAGCCAGCACGCCCCAGACTGGCCTCTGAATATTGAGGGATGGCGCCCCGCGCCTCTCAGAGCGCCAGGGATGCCAGTTCTCCCCATTCGCCCCCCATCTTTTCATACTTGTTCCTTAGTAATGTACCTATGTTTCTTAGTTGATTCCAACACTCTAAGGTACATCTAAACATCATGAAATCATCCATAAACATGAGATCATGAACATTGAATCCATAATTCAATTCAAAGAAAGTTAAGATCAAAGTCAAGAAAGTTAAGAGTCAAGTCTAGAAGTTAAGAAGCAAGTCAAAACAAAGTTTCTTAAAGTTTTCAAAGGTTTTTAACAATGTTTTAACGTCATTTTAAGACCTAAGTTTTGAAGTTAAGCAAAAAGTAAAGCTATGGTTTGAAGTTCTTTTCTTCAAAGAGATATATGGGGACTATGTATTGGAAACTGAGATTTCCAAATAGCCTTCGGGCTAGTTTTCAGAAAAAAGTAACCGTTTTCTAAATGAAGCAAGAGGGGAAACTGAGATTTCCAATATAGCCTTTGAGCTAAGTTTTTGAGCAATTATCTCAAATCAACATAAAGAAATATGTTCTTAAAAACATAAGAGCCAGTACATTTTTGGGAGTAGTATTGAGCACCGAATTGAGGGAGCGTTCAAAGAACCCATAGCCCCCATAGAACCATATAACTATCATGGGTAGAAAATGCTCATACTTTTTAGATGAATCCTTTTCAAAGTATACTAGTGGATCCATCAGGCAATTCAGGTTCTATACCTTTGGCCAGGTATATGATGCTCTGACAGCGTGAGGTTGATCGTTGTATCATCACTATAGCTCTTATGTGATGGTTGTCGGTTAGAGAAACTCTCACAACAGTTATTGTATTTTTATATACATCAATTCATTTGTATTTCTACGTACATCTCCGATTTATTGTATCTTTGCATACATACAGAGTTTATTGCATGTTTTTAAATAACTTTCCTTTATATTGCACTTGTTTTAAATTGCTTTATATTGAAATGAGTCATTCAGGTTGAGTTGAGTTGATCCAGGTAAGTTATTCAGTTTCTTTCAGATTTCCTTCTAGCCTATGCTGCTTAGCATTCCAACTCGCATACTTGTACATTCAATGTACTGATGCCAGTTGGCCTGCATCGTCTTATGATGCAGATTCAGGTAGCCAGGATCAACATCCAGTGCCTCGTTGATCCAGTTGAGCAGCTCATAGTCAGTGGTGAGCCTCCTTGCATTCAGGAGGACTCTTTTATTCGCTTTCAGTCTTTCATTTATTAGAATGTTGTGGGGTTTGTCCCAACATCCATCTCAGTATTTTAGAGGCTTCATAGACAGTCAGACAGTTAGTTATGAGTCTCTCATCTTTGTATTGCAGATGTTTTTCTATGAAACTTAAGTTGCCAATTTGGCTAAGATATTATTTCTTAAAGTTATTGTTTAAGCTTATTATGTTGAGTAATTCTTCCGCTAAGTTCAGAAAGCCAGGCCAAGGGTTCAATTGGGGCCAGAAATAGTCTTTGAGTGCCAGTCCCGCCTAGGGTGTAGGCTCGGGGTGTGACATTATATTTTCCCTCTTTTTGATGATGACAAACTTCAACACAAATTCATTCCCCCTGTCAATCTGCCTTGCCTTCTTCCCCCTGTCTATCCTAAGCAATCAAATAATTCCCCCCTTTTGGCATCATAAAAAAGATAAGCAGTAAACCAACATTAAAATTAAGTTTGCAAAGTAAGATCATAGCCAAGGTCAACACAATCAGGGTAGAAAAAGTAGAAAGACAAGATTTAACCAAAACAAAATAGGAACCAACTTCATTGCACAAAAGATAACATTCAATACATTAAAACTGAATTGTCAATGAGAACCCCGGACACTGTCCACACAAAAAACAATAGGATGGATAGGGAAAGGGCTATGAGGAGAGAGTCTGATGGGAGAGGGACTTGATGACAAAAGTAAGCCGATCATTTGTCGCATCATGATCCTTGATTAGCTTTTCTTGGAGGGAAGCATTCTGAGCCAGGAGATCAACATTCTTTTTTCTCAACTCATTGCCTTCTGCAGTACCAGGTCCCTTTGTCTGTGATTTGTCTAGCTGAGCCTTCAATAAGGCAATCTCTACATCCTTGTTATTTACAAGAACAATCATCTCTTCCAATTCGTGCTTCAGCTGATCTTGTTCCATTACCAACTGAGACATCTTGCTCAGTGGTCCGGCTTTCCCTTCGATGCACTTACACTCTACCAAGGTACTGATAAAGAATGATTGTTTAACAGTGCCAACCGTACCTGCTCCCACTGGAATGTTCAGGTTTTTGAATATCTTGGTGAGAAAATACCCATAACCAATTCCATGTTTGCCCTTTCATTTCACTATAGTTTTATGCATATGCTCCAACATTAGGGCTGGGGGATTCAGAGGTTCAAATTTGCAGAGTGCTTCCATGACAAATAAATCCGCGGAAGAGGCTACTGTGCGTTTCTCAGTTCGAGGTAGAAGTACCTTATTGACAAACTCGAACAACAATTAGTACTCCCCTTCATGAGCTTTCTTTGATGCCTGCCCGGTGTGAGTCATAAAGTTTACCATAATCTTTCACGAACTACTTAGTGCAGAGCTTTCCCACCATGGAACTGGTCCCCTCTCTAGGTACCTTCAAGATATTTCCCAACAATTCTTCATCTAGATGCAGGCGTTTGTCTCCCACCAAGGTGTTGAGGCTACCATCCTCTGTAAAGTCCACATTGTAGTAGAATTCCCGGACTTGCTCTTCATGTAGGACATGAGTTTTGGTCATGAACAGGTGAGTCCATGATTGAATCTCCACAAGGTCTGCCAACGAGTCCATGCCTGGCTTTGTGATGATTTCAATATCAAACACCTTCCTTCCTAGAATTTTTTGCAGGCACAAATTATCAACAATCGTCTGTTTGTTAACTTCCTTGTCATCCTTATGGCGTTTGATACCTGGTCCTTGTTCTGACTTTTGCTTGAGAACAAGAAAAGTTTCCCTTTTTAACTTTGATGGTTCTTTCTTCTTCTGTGGTTCCTTTCTTCCTCCTTTTGTTGTATGGTCAGTCTTCTTGACTGAAGATGTTCTGGATTTTGACTTGCCTTTGTTCTTTAGTAGCTTCCCTATTTCCTTTTGTGCAATAGCCAGGGTGATGTTTTCATCCACAGACTCATTTTCAGAGGGTTCGCTGGAGACATCCACCACATCCTCAGTTAGAAACTCGATTACCATATCTCTAGACCTTCTTCTCCTTCTGTTTTCCACCGTAATTGTTTCACTTGACTTCATGGTATCACCCATAAGTTTTTGGGAGGTTGCTCTGGTAAAGGGCTTCCTTTTTGGAGTCTCTTTTGTGACCTTTTCCTTTCCCTTCGTGGTGACATGGACTATTCTCTTTTGTATTGCTCACTTAAGAGGAATATTTTCCTCGTCAGTGTCACTTGAATCTGTAGAAGAATGGAAACCAATCTCAGGTGTTTGGTCGAAGACTGGTTCGAAATCTCCAATTATTCCTTTTACAAAACTACCACGTTCTTCATTTACCAAACTACATCCTTCTTCATTTATCACCCCTTCTCTCATCTGTGCCAGAATTTCAATAACTAAGCTTTCACTGGCGGCAAGAATATTGGACTCAGAGGACTTACTCTTAGGAAGATCCCCTTCAAACAAGTGGTCATATAAAATAGTTGGATACGGACTAGGTTGATGTGAGGGTGTTCGGTTTTTGAGATTTATGGGGGACTGAGGAGTAAGAAGTCTGTAATGTTGATTGGAGAGATGGTCATCATTTTCACGGAGAGGGAAAATCAAATGATGTATAGAAGGCCACTGTATCTATTTCATTTAGGGAGTCCAACATTTGTTTGGAAGAGGAAGGTGATTGAGACATGTTGGAGAAAAGAAGATAGGAGTACTTGAAAGAGAGAGAAGTTAGGGTTTTCAGACGACTTTGAGAGAAGAGAGTTTGAAAAGGGAAATAGAAAGAGTGGAGGGAAGAGATATAAAAAGAAAATGAAAGGACATGTCAAGTTTCTGAGTAGACTCATCGCTTGAACTTAAAGCGATGGAACAACGGTCAGAATAGCCGATGACTGACACGTGGAGATCTCGACGGTTCTCATTTATCAGTTTAAGCAAAATGTATAGAATGCTAACCTTTAGACATGACCGGGTCCCTATCTGCAAGTAAACGAAGTGTTCTTGAGAATTTTCAAGATGCAAAAACTAAGGTTGTGACTATTGAACATAACCTTTATGAATAATAGACTCAACCTTCGAGGCCATACCATTGGCCGAGGTTTCTATCACAGTTGGAGACTGTGCACCAACCAATTGTACTCTTTACAGACTGACATTTGTTTGTACATTGACACAAGAATCAGGTCCCTTTACAAGGTCCCATGGTTTGTCAAATCATCAAAACTGCAAATTACATTTGTCAACATCACAATCGTATTTAGAGGGCCTCTTACGGCTTTCTAAGAACTTCATCAAGTAAGTCAAGAAGTTAACTCTTTTGGCTCTGTCTGCAACACTTTATTCTGAATAGTCGGCACCAAAATCCATTTCGTCCAAAATAATTCTAGGGTGATAATCCCAAATGCTTCACCATTCTTTGGACAAAATACTGAATTTCACGGCAACTTTCCGTGGAAGACAAGATTGAATTTCACGGATTATATCGGTTGGAAAATTGAAAATTCTGTCGTTGGGATTTTTTGGTTCTCTACTTCCCTGAGACCTTTTTCGTTTCGTCATTTCGAGACAGTGGTGAATCAAACCAGAACTTTTAGATTTATGAAGATGAAAAGTGTTGTTGGTTACTGATGCAATTTCGTAATAGGAAAAAAAATTACAGAGAGAAAAATAGGAAACTAATGAGTTCATTCTGTTACAGAGATATATATATATTCTGAGTATCAAAGAAGAAGGATTAAAATGCAAAACAGAAAATTAACTCCAACCGCCAAAGGAAACTATAGGGACTAAATATCAAACTAATGATAACTAACTCCAACCTCCTGTACAACTCAATGCACATCCGTTACATTCTCTATTTATGTTAAAGGTGTATTTGATAGGTAAATAAATAATTTTCTAATTTTTGGTGAGTAAGAAGAATTATTGGCTCGAGAATATTTAGATATAGTATGGGGAAATACTAAGACAGCAGACCAAGAATCCCACCATTTAACAAAAATTCAGACTTTATGCCGACATGACCCCACCGACGACCAGAGACATGACCCTAACCTTGTCCTCCACCCCTACTTGAAACACGACTCCTGACCATGACATCAACTTGATCATAGACCCAACCTCAATTCGAAACTTGATCTGACCCCGAGCCCAACTCGGGGTCAAGATCGGATTCAGACTCAAGGTTAGGTCTCTGATCTCAATTCGAGATTAGAGTCGGGGTTACGGCCTGAGTCGTCGTTGTGTCTCAAGTCATCAATCAGATCCCAAGTTGGGGTTGGTGAGGTTGAAAGAGTATTTTACGTATGAAAGTAATTTTTTTTCAAATTAGAGGGAAATGAGTACAACTGGAAAACACTTTTAAAAATATTTAAGCTAATCAAACATGAGAAAATTAAAAAATATTTTCTGATTGGTAGATGGATCCAAACATTTGAATCCTTTGTGCTGCAGAGATACACCAAGAAATAAGCAAGGTTTAGATCATAGAAGACACTTGTGAGCAAAAGATTGTTCAACATAAATATAACATAAACACCCAAAGATCTTAATTAAATTATAATCAGGTGAATGAACAAGAGAAACACGACCATTTTAAGTAAAGGTATATGGACAAGAGAAACAATGAATAATTCATGCTCACAAAAAAGGAATGAAATTGAGAATTGTTGTACTATTTCCATCGGATTGAAAATAAGGAAATAGATGAATTAAAAAGCTTAAGACCATGTGATAAAATTCTTTCAATATATCAAATGCCTGACTTGTTTCACATTAAATAGATAGGGAAAATACATAAATTTATTTTTGAACTTGTCCCGAAAAGTTAGTTATATGTTTAAACTATTATGACGACTTATTACACATATGTATTACTAAAAAGTGAATTTATTTACCCCTGAGATGTACAACACACTCTCACAATGGAAGGTGTGCCACAGTTACACCACATCAATGGCATTCAATTGTTTCTTCTTCAATGAATACTAGTACCATGAAACCATGCATGTACTACCATTTGAACCATATTAGTACCAAATCTATATATTTCATCATAAAAATCAAAATACCCGCCACAAAATTTCACCACGAACAAACCCACCATCAAAATCAATTAATAACCACACAAATACTCTACTCTAGTGTAAGTTGAAGTTGTAATAATAGACAAAATTGAGAATCGATCAACAATTAGTTTGCGAATAATACAACTCCAAGAGAAATGTAGAAACCAAGTCATAGAACCAAACAAAGAGTAGCTTATGTCTCAAAAACCAAATATAAGTTAGAACAGGAATAGTAAGTTAATATTCCTCCTATTACCGTTCTCAAGTCAAATGATTCATCATTTTTATCCAATCAACCTAGCTATTCTAGATGTGTGAGTTGTGACCATTAATTTTATTTACAAGCACTTTCTTAGGGTATTTCTCAATTTAACGTTAGCAAGGATTCGAGTCAGGGCTAGGCAAGACGAAAAAGTAGTATGTCAAGCAATAAAAGAACATCATAAGCAAATTGACGATTGACATGGCAATAAGCTTTAGATCGAGATGGTTTACATGTACTCAGACTTGCAAATCAAACTCAAGTGCTTGGAATGAGCAAAAGACTCGAAAATATTTCTTAACCAAATGTACCAGCGAGCATATATTTAACTCTTCGATTCTAGGGCACACGACAAGGAGATCCTTGAAATCATCATCCTCAATGCATACATTAAGTGACCTTAGAGTAGGTAGGAAGCATTTTAAAGAACAATATGAAATGTGACAGTGCTTGATCTCTAACTCAACCAAAGTAGACGCAAGTGAAAACGCTTACCATTATAAGCCGTTTTCAAACTAATTTCTAATGTTTTAACCTTATTTGTAAGGGAAAAATCAATACATTTTTTAACTAACGTAACTAAGGATTCCAGCAGAAGCATTCTGAACTGTCATTAGAATTGTTGCAATAATTAACTTAATAGTTAAAAAATTGTCATGAAAAAATGATACAACTATGTGAGTACAATTGTGGTGATACGTTTTATCCGATACGAGGTGAAACGTAAGCCTTTAGCTGCTTCATCTTATGTTGAGAATTCATTTTATACGACTCAGACCTCTTCTATCGAACAATGCATTTATCAAGCTGGCTTAATTAGAGATGTCAATCTTTCCATCAATTCAATTTTACAAGATCTTAATTTGAGAGTTTTAAGTATAATTTAAATAAATAGAAGTTATAAAAAAAATTAGAAGTTATGTGTAATTAATTTGATGTAATTGTACCTTTTTTATACAAAAATCAATTGTTTATTGAATATAATTAATACACATAGGAAGTGATATTAATATTCAATTTTTTTTAATCTTCTGTTATTGGCAATTTTTTTTGAATTTCTTATTTTAATCTTAACTTCATAATCAATATAATTTTTGTATTTTAAATTAAAACTACAAAACTACAAAACTACAATCCAAAATTCACATCTCTATTTAAATTGAAATTGAAATAACCAAACAATGGGGAAGTATAGTTTCACTAAAGTTGAACAATTTAACTTGAATTTGAATTCAAATGATTGATACAAAACAAAATTGAATTGAGTTTCTTATTTCTTTTGAAAATTCTTCATTAAAATAATTTTCAAACTTGAATTGTACGTTAATTGACACTTGTCTTCACAATATTGTTTTGTTTCTCTAATTC
>JAJOOS010011596.1:0-14041 GCA_029582725.1 Solanum chiquidenum | reverse complement strand
ATACTTAGTTCTTTATGTTTAAAAACATACTTCTTCTGTGATTTGAGATTAGTGCTCAAAAACTTAGCTCAAAGGCTATCTTGGAAATCAAAGTTTTCCCTCTTGCTTAATTATGAAAGCATTTACTCTTTTCTGAAAACTAGCCCAAAGGCTCTTTGAAAATCGAGGTTTTCTTTCTTATTTAAATGTGAAAAAAACATTTAAAAACTTCTTAGGGAATACTTAGTTCCCTAATATCTTTTGAGAAATGAACTCAACTCTTTACTCTTTGCTTAACTTGAAAACTTGAGTCTAAAAATGAATTTAAAACATTATTAAAGACTCTTGAAAACTTAAAGAAACTTTGCTTTGACTTGCTTCTTAACTTCTAGACTTGACTCTTAACTTCTTTGACTTTGATCCTAACTTTCCTTGAATTGGATTATGGATTCAAGGTTCATGATATCATGTTTAAGGATGATTTCATGATGACTAAGTAGACTCATGAATACATTCTCCTCACTCTCATACTCACTTGCCCGAGTCTTGAAACAAGTTACTAGAAATTGTAGGAGACTCCTCAAAAAGAGTCAAAGGGACTTTCTCGAAATGTTCGAATGAAATCTCAAAACTTAACTATTAACTCTACCTTGAATTTGAATTATGATTTCAAAGTTATGATCATGTTAGGAATGATTTCTAGGTGTTTAGAAGTAGCTTAGAGCAGTTAGAATTGAAAAAGAGTGAAGGTGCACTTTAAACGAACTCAAACGGGGCAACCAGCGACAAACTGGGTAGGGCAGGCGACCCTGGAGCTATGGGTGACGCGGGGCGCCAGCCCCTAAACTTCAGAGGTGGGTTTGGGGCGCTCTGGCAGGGGCATCGTGCCATGCCCCAACCCAGAAAATTCAACAAGTTTCCTTGTTGTTTTCTCACCCTATTTCGCCTAAAAACGAAGGGTTTCTTCCCCAATCACTAGGATTCGATTACTTAACATAAGTACACTCTAATATAGTCAATACAGCCTTAAGACCACTCACTTTAATCTTAAGAAAATCATCAAAACCCAGGACAACAAGATTTAGAAAGAACTTCAAGAACACCTATCAAGAACTCATCAAGAATTCTAATCTTTCAACTTCAAGAATGAGATTTGCGCTAAAAATAACATGTTGGGCGTGTGGGTGAACAAACCCAACACTATGGAAGCTTACATACCTCTTAGGGATCAAAACCATGGCGAAAATCAGCTACAACACGCAAGAATCTCGACGAACGCTTGATTCTCTCCTCTTTTCTCGTCTTTTCTCTTCTTTTCTCTTCTTGAACTCTCAACTAAAACCCTAGGCGTACACTAGGATTATAAAAATTAACCTAATCAGATTAGACCCCTAAAATATTACTAAAAATGAATTAAATCTGATTTGGTAAGGAAAAGACCAAATTACTCCTTACTATTTCTGGCTAACTTTCCTTAACTGGACAACCTAACTTCTCACTCATCCGACCTAGAAACTGAGCAAACTCGGTAGAGTTGGAAAGATAATTCAAATGTCTTCGCTACGGTATCTGGTAGAACACATAACTCATCCTGATGTAGGAGTTATGGTCATTTTAAGTCAATCCAAAACTCATACTTAAGTATAACTTGCAAAATTTCAGATTTTGCTATTTCCAATTTAATTCTGTTTTAAACTCAAGGTTCTACATCTAGTGAACTTAACACTTAAGAAATTTTAATTCCTCTGTAAAATCCTACTCACAACGAAGGATGGTTCGAGTCTCAGTTTGAAAATTTTCTGGGGTGTTACAATATCTCTCCCTTGGGATCATTCGTCCTCGAATGATGACCGGACTGGGTACTCTTACTAAGGTTCTGGGGTGTTACAATACCACTAATCCCATATGCATGAGATTCATCCTTCTTTTTTGTATTTCTTTCATAGATTCTTTGCTAATTAAACTCATACTTTCACTACCGTCTCCTGATATGCACATCTGTTCTTCTCTATAGTGTTTATATAATTGTGCTTTTGAAGAGAAGAGTCTTGTACTATAAAGGACTTGTGGCTTTACAAGTTTTAATCTATTTTGCTGGAAAATTTCCATATCTTTTTCTACATCTATTATTTCATCTAGTTGTTGATTGCTATTAGGTCTGAATGAGTTCATTATCCTGGATAACATATTATTTCCTAATCTATCTTGAGAGAAACTGACCCTTTGTCTTTCTTGGGGGCCTCTACTCTTGTTTGAAAAAAGGTCCATGCCTTGTCCTTTTTCGTCACTTTAGATCTATTTATTATATTATTTTGTTTTACTCCTTTAGGCCTATTTTTCCTGGTGGTGCATATTCTGATTAACCGTCAGGATTAACTTGAAATTATGCTTCCCTTTTTAGAACTTCTTGATAAAAAGGATCGTTCATGAAAGGGTTAAGTTTTTTAGTTGGTTTAACTTTTCTTTTATTTCTTTAGATTCTTTGTGGAGATGTTCTAGTCTCTTATTTATTTCTTCTATTGTAATATTGTTATTTATGTTATTATTATTTGCTATGATACCTTGTAATTTTTCATTTATATCTAATTGTTGTGTTTTTAGGAAATCGAAATTAATTTCTATTTTTTCTAATAATTTTTTATGTTGGTTTTGCAGTTTTTCTAAAGTTTCTATTGTCTTTAGTATTCTATCGTCTTTTAACTGAGTGTGTTCTGCTAGATTTATTATTAGGTCTATAATAGTGTTTAAGTGATGATTATCGCTATGTAAGATGTGGTCTCCTTCTATAAAGTTACACTTGATTACTGAACCATGCTTTAGCCTTCTATATTTCTTTTCAGAGATTATTTCTAACTCTAAATATTCTAAATTCTTTGTACGTCCTATTGTAGTATTTTTAAGTTTAAGCAAGATACCAAGTTTTTCCTTTTCTATCGTACTGTTCTTTTAGGATTTGTTTGAGATAATGGTCAATTCTAGAACCTATTCTTGGTAATTCTAAATCTATTTGTCTAATTTGTTGGCTTATTGAATTTATTTCTTCAGATGATAATAAGTCTGGATATAACAGTCGTTGTTCTATTAGAAAGTCGTATATACTTGAATAATTTTCTTTTATTCGTAAAAGATACCAGTGATATTCTTGGTCAATTATTATCTGCCTTTCGTAAGGTCGAGGCTTTCTTTTGGCTATTCTGATTGGCATATATTTAAAATATTAGATTCTTTTATTAATTATTCTACTGGTCTTATACAAGATTGTAACATATGCTCTGACACCATGAAAAGGTCGTTTAAATGGTGTAAACAAAGGTATAAATATAAAGGGGGTCGTTAAATAAAGGTCATTTAATAATGAATTTTGGTGAGGTTGAAATGATGCGTTTGTGAATTATGTTGTAAAATCCTACTCAGTACTCCCTCCTCCAGTTCCTTATCTAGTTTAGTAGTTTGTTATTACTAAATCTATGTAATTTCTCCCAAAATTACTTTTTTTTAAAAACTTTGTTCATCTCTTTTTCCTAGCCTATGTTCTTAGCAACTTCTTCTTTAACCAAACCCCGGGATACACGGTCTTTCGGTTCTCTAACCATGGAGGACTTTCAACTTCCCTAGGTACTTACAGGTTAATCCATGGTTGTTACTAAGAGGGGAGGGAACTAACCATTTACTAAGAGTAAGTAATGACCCATTATATGAGTGTAAACAGTATATGTATGACCATCATATTATACAATCATAACAACAGTACTATATATACATATAACAGTACATAATATCAATGTACATAAACTGGGGAGAAATTACTAAGATCTAGAAAACACATAACTACTTACATGATAGTGGTCAGAGAGAGGTTTCCCTTTCGGGAGTCCCCGGGTGACTTTGCAGCTACTTGAGAAATTAAAAAACACTCCCACTCTTTTAACAAACTCACTTCACTCTTTATATATATATATAGAGCCTTTAATTTGATTTAAGATCGTTTCATGATCAATCACTATTTTCTTATCTATTTTTATATAGCTAGAAAGGAGTGTATCTTGTGACGTAAAATAATTTCAAATTAAAATGAACAAAAAAATAATAGGAAATTCATACTTAAAGAATTGCATACTCGATAGAAATATAAGAAAAAAATAATATATGGAACAATTCATAGTCAATGAAGAAGGAAGACGACAACACATGTTCATGCTATTTTCACCCTAGTATTCCATTTGATTGAAATCTCTTGCCACCAACACTTTACTTTCACCGTTAAAAGTATTTAAATTATTTTTTTAGACTTTCTATTGAATTTTTATATAAATCAAAGATAGTTATTTGAATATCCATTCATTTCATTGATAAACTAAAAATTAAACATAAAAATTGATTCAATCTATGAAATCATATATATAATCACATGTTTACCTTACACCCACCAAATATATTATTCATATCGTTGTAAATAATTTTTTAGTTTATATAATCAGGCATGATTTGTTCAATGGTCAATAACAACGTTGTGTTATCACGTATATAGGGGTGGTATAAGAATGTGAAAAGTTATTTAGCAAAAAGATAATATAAGGAAAGATGAAGTTAGAAACAATTAATGTAATAACTAACGAAATTCATAATGCTATAACTAAAGAATGTAAAAGGGTGTGACTAACATTTGGAATAACTAATAATAAGTAAGAGAATTTATAATGCCATAACTAAAGAATTAAAGTGCAATTGTTGAATTTCTTATTAACTCGGCATTGAAATAAATAAATAGGACTTCTAATTAATTATATTGTTTATTTAGATAGTTAATTAGATTTTAACTTAGTGTAGAGGGGGGAATAGTAATCCAACTTTGCACTTCATAGCTTTCTGTGTATTCCACATTTATTCCATATTACTTAATATAAATTAATTTAGAAAATGATAAATTTTAAACGATTCACATATTTTCATATTTGCTATGAATTTTGT
Organism: Solanum chiquidenum; assembly: GCA_029582725.1. Classification (NCBI taxonomy): domain Eukaryota; kingdom Viridiplantae; phylum Streptophyta; class Magnoliopsida; order Solanales; family Solanaceae; genus Solanum; species Solanum chiquidenum. The sequence continues at coordinate 9,094 of JAJOOS010011596.1, read as the reverse complement.
TTTAGAGTAAAAAGAGAAGAAATCATAATATTTAAAAATGATATATTTTGAAGTTAGAAGATCTTGTTAACATGATGATACTTTCATGACAAATATAATACTTTAATTTAAATAAAAATACTTACACACACATATATATCTATATATAAAGATTTGCATATAATAAAAATATTTATGTCATAAAAATTAGTAATTAAATGAAAATAAAAATTAAGCTAATACATCCTTCCACCCGGTGTCATTCCTGAAAATCTCAATCACATAAGTAACATTGTAAATAAAGTTATTCTTATGTCTTGAGCATCAACAAAAAAACTCTTGACAATTCTCTTACTCATGAGAAGTTCAATTTTTTTTTAAAAATATTCAGAAGCATATATCTGCTTCACAGGAGAAATTTTAAACAGAAACAAATAAATTTAGACTACCTCACGTTACCTTCATATATTGAAACATTACGTACTACTATATACATTAAACAAACAAAAGAGAGAAAAAATTATTGTATCACCAAAACTCATTTTCCTCAAGTACACAAGGTTCTGCAATATATCCTCTTAGGATATAATGATTTACTTCATTAAAATAGTGGTACCGCAAATTCCCCTGACCTTTAAACTCACTCAACAACAATAAATAGCACGAACATTTTTAAAGTATAAGAAGAAGAAGATTAGAAGATTAGAAAGTTTTTGTGGGTGAAAAATGAGAGCAACCTCTCTATTTATAGCCAACAAAGGGTAGTATGAACATGTGCTTATTGTGTGTTATCTGAAAATTCATGCGGAAAAGTGACAATCCTTTGGAAAAGTCACAACTTATCGAAAACATCACAACTCTTTGAAAAAGTCACAACTCATCTGTTAAGTCACAATTCTTTGTAAAAGTCACAACTTATCGTTAAGTCAAAACCTTTTGGAAAAATCACAACTCATCAAAAAAGTCACAACCTTTTAGTTAAGTCACAACATTTCAAAAAAGTCAACTCATCAGAAAAGTCACAACCTTTCAAGAGGACATTTGATATTCAAATATATAGATGGGTGTTTTATGTAGGGTATTAGAGATTGTTCACCCATACCTCACACCTACTGTCCGTGAGACAAAATAATGTTATATGGCAACATTAAAGTCATATACGAACGAAGTGAAGGACACAATCATTGATGCCTGAAAGGACAATTTGAAAGGTGTCAGTGTCCTCACTTCACTAGTACGATAATCTATGTGAGCGTGTTGCATCCCTTGAACAATCAATGATGGAAGTTGTTGCTTTTATGCGAGATGAGAAATTGAGGAGAACTCAAAAGAACAAGAAAAATAAAAGTAGAAAAATTTATATACTACTTGTGTAAAACAATTTATTTGTAAGAATGCTAAGCCACAGATCTTGCAGCAGGTGATGAAGACTATACAACACCAACAGTCGATGAAGATGGTGTTGCAGTTGATGTTGATGAAATACTTCCATTAGCAATAGTCGATAAAAATCTTGTTGTTGTTGATGAATACTTTGCAGAAAAAAGTTAATGAAGTTGTAGAAGAGATGAAGAAAGGACGGAAAGAACAGTGATGAGTAAGGCATTTGTGATTATTGGTTTTTCGAGTGAGTTTTTAGACAATTGCTTTTTGAAATGGTTGGTTTTTTGTGGTTGATTATTAAAACAGATGGTTTTTTAGATAACTAGTTTTTGGTGGTTGATTATTAAGACAATTGGTTTTTGAGATAATTAGTTTTTGGTAGTTCATTTTAAGACAATCGGTTTTTGAGATAGTTGGTGTTTGAAGTGCCTTTTAAGACAATTGGTTGTTGAAGTAGTTGGTTTTTTTGTCACAACCTAGGGGTACCCCCTGGATGTAACATGGTGAATAGGACCTCGAGGGACCCCATACAAGCCACTTAGCATTCATAACATGAGAAATAGAACAATAGAAGTAAAACAACATTTCAAGTCCAATAGTTGTATACAGAAAAGCAAAAGTCTAAAATACTTTATCTCAATAGACATCTAATTCAATAGAATTAAATTGGTCCTAGCCCACACATCATGTCCAAATATGGTAATACAAAAGAAGAACTAAGAACAATCAAAATTCACCCTCGAAGCATGAGTACTCACCAAAGCTCGGGAACCTCGAAATCAATCACTAGCTTATGAGGTGTGCAACCATTTTGGCACAAATTTTAAGAGGGAACCCATATGTTCATACCTTTTATGACTACCTTATGAGGTGTGCAACCATTTTGGCACCATTTGAGCCTTAACTATTTGTTGTCAACCTTGTTGAAACCTCTTGAGCCCAATTATCCCTAGCTTCTCTCACCCATAAAAAACTTTTCTAAGCATTGATTTATATGAATAGTCAACTTAACGCCTAAGTTGGGGGTGTGGAAAGGAAGGAGGAAAGAAAGTCAACAAAAGGTGAAGAAAGAGAAGTGAGACTCAACTTTTAGTTTTGTGACAAAAAGAATGAACCCCTCACTTAAAAAAAAGAGGGACCAGACAAAAATATTACAAATTAAAATAAAAAGAGAAAGTGTGATGAAATAAAAGGGGTATCTAACAAATTGAGTGAAAAGTTAAGGTTTGAGTTTCCAAGTTAAAAAAATGAAAAGAACTAGAGAAGAGGTGAAAATGAGTATAACAATGCATTGAAAATGTGAAGTCACTGAGCCAAATTGATTATACCTTTACCTTCAAAATCCCCTGTGCTCTTGCATAAACTAGGTTGTATGATGATTGAAAAATATGGGCAAATCTATGGGACGAAGCTTACATGAATTTTTGTTTTAGAGAGTGAGAGTTGTATTGATTCCTAACTTTTTTTGTTGATATGCTTTATAAGATTACAAAATTATTTTGATGTGAGTCCACTTAAATGCTTTTTGATGAAGCATGATTTTTCATTATTGGAGAGCATGAGTGAGCTTGATCTTGTATTGATCCCGATAAATCATCATTTAAATCTTATTGAGTATGATTTTCTCATTAGTAGTTTGGTGGTGACACATGCATGTTAACCCTCATTGGGAACTATAGTAGACACACTTGTAGAACTAATTGTGTTCTTGATTTACTTGAAGACAAGCAAAAGTTTAAGTTGGGGTTGTTGATGATTGGTGGATTTACACTCATTTGAGGACTTTTTAGTTCAACAATTACTATTATCAATGCCTATTGATGTCCTATTCTAATGATATTTTGATATTTTATGGTTAATGGAAGATAAAGGACAAGGTAGGGATGAATACATGAAAAAAAGGCCAAAAGCATTTGAAGAGTAAAAATTCCTAGTTAGGGTTGCCTAAACAAAAGGGCGGATCGCCCAAAGGGCCTGACCTCGCCCAAGTTGATAGTGTTAAAATTTGAAAAGACTCAAGGAAGGTTGGTAGACTAAAGACATTAATGGTGATTTGCTAAAGTGAATGGGAGAAATAGGAATTCATCGCCGAAAGTGACAGATTTCTAAGTGTAAATAAAAGTTGAAAAGGCAAACAAGGTGGTGATTGGCGATCCACCGAATGTGAAAGGCTGATTCGATTGAGTTCACCAACTAAGGTTCAGACCCTTGAAACCTAAAGCAAAAGGAGGCGAGCTCAAGATCAAATGAAAATCTGTTGTATGAGTAAAGCGAACCCGACTAATGTCACCGAATAAGTCACGAGTGGAATCTTGGGAAAATTTAGGGGAAACTATAAATAGTAAGAAAGAGAGAGAAAATGGATTCAGAGTTTGTATCATATTTTTGTATGAGATTTTGGAGAATTAGTTTTGGAACCTTTGAAGAAACATTCTTAATTTTTTGGTTTTAAAATACAATCTTGAATGGGTAATTGAGAGTTGAATTCAAAGTTGTTGATTCATCCATGGCTGCTATCATGAGATGTGGCTAAAATCCTAATTTTAGGGGTGAAATTATGGGGTTGGGTGTTGATTTAATGTAGTGATTATTGTGTTTTCTCTATTTTATTCCTATACATTCATTGCTTTGAGCTAATTAGCATGACATTAATTCATGGGTTAAGGTTGCAAACTTAATCATATTCTCGATCGTCGATATATGCTCTACATAGATCATTTGAATGAATAAATAGTTCAATGTGTACAATTTAAGTTTGATTTATATGGCTTGTTCGAAAGAGAGTTTATGGTTCATCTCTAATTGCACAAATCTACTCGAAAGAGAGATTTATGTACGGTAAGAGGTTGATTTGTACTTCACATAGATGAGATTGAAAAGGGGTTCTATGATATGGTTCTATGAGATCAAAAGAAGATTAGTGTTATTAAAGATTACCTAGCCTATCAATGATTATATAAAACTATTAAGCAACACTAGTACCCCAACGTGATCGGTACCAATCCATGCAGCCCTAGATTATTCCTTACTTGCTTGAATTTCTAATTTTAGTTTATTTTTGATACTTGATACTTCAAACCTTTTTATTAAATTTTGGTGAAATCATCCACTTTTTTGTTCTAAAGTGCTACAATGAATAGATTAGTATTCTTAATTTCCTAATTGAATTCTTATCCTTACATTGTTCCTTGTGGGATTTGACCCGACTCTTTGTTGGGTATTTTTTATTGAAAACGAATGCCTAATCCTCTAATTGTTTTTAGGGTATTTGGGCTTTATCAAAAATGGCATCGCTGGCGAGGAATGGTAGTTAATAATTCAATTAGTGAAGTTGCATTGTAAGCTTGTTGAGTTGTTGTTGATTGTTATTTGGTGTTGTTGTATTTCCTATTTGTAGGTATAAACATGAGTGATAATGGTAGTGGCGACGCTAATCACGATGGGTAAAATGATCAGTTGGTTGAGTTGAATGGCATGCACATGAATATCGTTGAGATGAAAGGAGCTATCAGATTACTTTCTACAACAAGGAAAGCAATGTACCAGAACAATGTTGCAACTACTCCAAATGAGAGGAATGTTCGGGGGCTTAGCTCATAAGGATCCTCATGAACACCTTCAAAACTTTATGGATATTTCTGGGTTGTTTATCTTCAATACTATCTCACAAGAATCTATTCGGCTGCGATTATTCCCATTCTTCTTAACGGGGGAAGCTACTAGATGATTGACTGAATTGCCGAATGATTCTATCACTTCTTGGGAGGAGTTAATTCAAGCATTCTTAGAGAGATTCATTCCTCCATTGAAAAAGGTCAAACTTAGGGATAACATCTAGAACATTAAAAGATTGGAAGGAAATATTGTAACACCTCAAAATTTAGAAAAGGAAAGAAGGTCAAAGAGGACTACTGGTTCAACTCTACGAAACTAGTCTATAGTTCCTAGGAATTTCTACTGTTCGTAGAGCAGTCTCGTAGGAAGTGGGATAGTGATTTGGAAATCAAGTCCAGTAACTGACCCTACGATTGACCAAGATGGTATGTCGAATGGACTACGGACTGTAGGAAGGTTCCATGGAAGGGTCCCAGACTTCGTAAAATTTTGAATTGAAAATTGAGGTCTTCGATGGGTTCCACGAATAGAAATTCAACGGTCCGTAGGATTTTCCCAAGACGTAGGCCCCAGTTGTTCGACTTACGGTTGACAGTATGGTACGTAGGAATTTCTATGGTCCATAGGTCGCAATCATAGGGTGAGCCGTTAGTTATTTTAAAAGTGTATTTGCAACATTCCTTATGCACCAATGTTTCTTCATCAATTTCTTGTGGGCTTTGAGATTGAGGTATGTAGGGAGTTCATCAATGGGTTCCATTTACCCATTGAGTCCTCAATGATTCTCCAGTTCCCCAATTCAATTTCCCTAAATTCGTTAGGTTTTAATTTAATTCCCCATGGGTTCTATATGTATGGATTTAAATTGTTTGATATTGATTATATTATGATTAGTTAAATTCAATTACATATCTTTCCAATAAATTCCATATGAAACCATGCACTAAGGATTTTTTTTACTCTGATCCCAGATTGAATGAATTTGAATAAGAAACTATGAATTAATGAATGATGCTTGTATGAACGTATGCATGATTTATTTTAATGACCCAAAGTACACCGAAGACATGGCATGGCGTATAAAACCTAAAGAGACCTTACACATGTCACTCAGCATATATCATACAAGATAATAGAATTCAAAGAGTTCAAAAGATAGCATTTCATTCTATGGTGGCACATAGTTATGGGAATCTAGTGTCTACCCCACACCAAAAAGAGGTGTCCTCACTTGCCAAGGTAAGAACCATAAATTTGAGCTAAAGTGGATCCACTAGTTAATGTATAGCTAAGACAAATCAGTCTATGATGGCACATAGTTATGGGATAAGGAGATTGCTACTAGAAACCCGGCCTCAAGCTACGGGAGAGCTTCCATCTCAATATGCACTCAGTGATAACCATAAATCCCACCGAATAGTCATTAATCTTATCCATCATTATCCTCCATGGAAAAGTACAGTTAAGATACTAATCCAAGCTATAAACATCATAGGGTAGCTCCTAAGACCACGCGTGAGAAAACCTTTAACCATCTATGATCTTTTCATATTAGCTTTTTGAGACCCATAGTCACTAAATTCATGATAGAAGTGTCCTACTACTAACGGAAATAGTTTTGAAAGCGTGATATATAATCATTGATGGCATATCTGTATACCATACTAATCAAGAACTAATTTAGGAAATTAGCCCGCAAAGCGTTGAGGAAAAATCTTGATGTCATTTATGTCATGTGGCCAAGCTTCATAGAACATATAAATACCTTCATATATAAGCTTACTTGATTCATACACATTGCTTTCATAAAAAATACTTCAAAAATTCATGTAAGTTAGGGTTCATAGTTAAAATTCATAGATCAGTGCATGGGTTCACATGGATTTAGTTGAAAAGCATGTAATTAAGTCCAAATCATCAAAATAAGATTATAATAGAGCAACTGAATCCATACAAATAGAACCCATGAGGAATTGAGTAAAAACATAATCAAAACTTGGATAATTGAATTTGAGAATTAAAGGAACTTTGGGGGCTCAATGGACGATTAGAACCCATTTATGAGCTCCCTACATACCTTGATTGAAGCCCTAAGTAATAATGAAAAAAGAGACTTGAACTTGAAGAACCATCGCTTCTTCTTCCTTGATCGAGACAGAAGAATTTTTTTTTGGGAGAAAACATTGGAGAGACTTTAGGAATTTGAGATTATAAATAAGTTGGAGGAAATTTTTATGGGTTATGGGTATTTATAGGATTTAGATTTAAGGGGTAAAATGACGTAGTATTGGGTTAGAGTAATTAGGAAAATACCCAAAACCCTTAAAATAAAATTAATGAGCCTCAGCTACGGTTCAAACCTACAGTCAGTAGGTTCTACTACGGACCGTCCTGGTCAACCGTAGGTAAGGTTCAGTGACTTGAATTTGGACTATCCATCGATGGGTCCCATGTATGGTTGGTAGATCTATCTACGGACTGTACATGGCCAGCGTAGATCCTGAAATTTTCTCAAATTGTTTTCTTCATTTCTATTGTACCTGCGGATGCCATCTACGGTTAGTAGATGCTTCTATGAACCTGTAACATCTCACACCTAGAAACGACTAGAAAGAGTTAAAAATCTGAAAATATTGATTTTTGGAAAGGTAAATGAAATCTGGAAAATTATGTCTAAGTTAAAAAAGTGAGTTTTGGTAATTTTCAAACGACCTTAACTCCTAGCTCAGGATGAGTTAGGAGTATTTCTTGATATGATTGGAAATACCTTGGGAAGATCTTTCCAACGCCGCCGAGTTTGCACGATTTCGACATCGTATGAGTGAGATATACTTTTCAGAAGTTGGGTTGTTGGACTGAGGAAAGTCCCAATCCGGATTTAGGGAAGGGCAAAGTAGTCTTTTCTCTAATTAATTTCCTAATTCAATTTTAGGGATTTATTGGGGTAAAAACATGACTTAGTCAGTTTAGAGAATTGAGAAATACGCTTAGGGCTTGGAGAAGAGAGAAAAGAAGAAAGAAGGGGAGAAAAGGCAAGAATTCGTCAAGATCATCCAAGCTTGCGAGTGGAGTTCGTCGGGGGTGATCCCTATTAAGGGATGTGAGATATTTTTGTGTTGGGTTAGTTCACCCACACACCAACTTGTTTCAATTCACCAATTTGGAGTTGTTTGAATGTTAAGAAAGTGAAGTACTTGAAGAACATTGTTGAATTCTTGTTGGTTGATTGTTGAATGCCTAGTGTGGAGTTGTTTCGTGTTTCCGGGTTGTTTTCCGAGTTAAATCTATTGGGTATTGAGGGTACTAATGATCCTAAGTGTTTGGGGAAAGAACTAGGTAAGATTGGAGGGTTTAGAGATGAAAAACGGAGAAGAAAAATCGAGAACACCTGGGTAACGGGGTTGGGGCGCCGCGCCAGCCAGTGCGCCCCAAAACAGCCTCTGAAGTTTTGGTCTTGGGGCACCGCGCCAGCCAGCGCGCCCCACAGACTTCTCTGAAGTTTGGGGCCTGGCACCCCATGCCTCTCAGAGCGCCAAGGACGCCAGTTCACCCCATTCTTCCCCCATCTTTTCGTACTAGTTTCTAAGCGATGTACCTACGTTTTCTAGTTGAATCCAACACTGTAAGTTACATCTAAACATCATGAAATCATCCATAAACATGAGATCATGAGCCTTGAATCCATAATTCAATTCAAGGATAGTTAAGATCAAAGTCAAAGAAGTTAAGAGACATGTCTAGAAGTTAAGAAGCAAGTCAAAGCAAAGTTTCTTAAAGTTTTCAAGAGTCTTTAACAAACGTTTTAACTTCGTTTTAAGGCTCAAGTTTCAAGTAAAGCAAAGAGTAATATTTGAGTTCATTTTTCAAAAGTATTTAGGGAACTATGTATTCCTAAAGAAGTTTATAAATATTTTCACATTTGAGCAAAGAAAAGGGAACATCGATTCTAAGAGAGCTTTTAAGCTAAGTTTTGAGTAATCATCTCAAACCAAAGAAAGAAGTTTGTTTTAAAAACATATAAGCTAAGTATATTTTGGGAGTAGTATTGAGCACCGATATGGGGATGCGAGTTCATATTAACTCAAGTCTCCATAAACCATGTAGCCATCATGGGTAG
>JAJOOS010011595.1:0-17626 GCA_029582725.1 Solanum chiquidenum | reverse complement strand
CTGATTTTCCCTTTTTGATAATATCTGAATCAATCTCCCGAGTGAGTAAAATCTTGTGCATGTCCATTTACCAACACTGAATATAAATTGTTAGCAATAATCCTCCAAATGATATCAACAAAAACCTCTAACAATCCCATCTTCCTTAGGACTTTCATAAAGTAGAACCAAGAGACTCTGTCATAGGCCTTTGTCATATCAAGCTTGATAATGACATTGGCTGATTTTCCCTTTTTGATAATATCTGAATCAATCTCCCGAGTGAGTAAAATCTTGTGCATGTCCATTTACCAACACTGAATATAAATTGTTAGCAATAATCCTCCAAATGATATCAACAAAAACCTCTAACAATCCCATCTTCCTTAGGACTTTCATAAAGTAGAACCAAGAGACTCTGTCATAGGCCTTTGTCATATCAAGCTTGATAATGACATTGGCTGATTTTCCCTTTTTGATAATATCTGAATCAATCTCCCGAGTGAGTAAAATCTTGTGCATGTCCATTTACCAACACTGAATATAAATTGTTAGCAATAATCCTCCAAATGATATCAACAAAAACCTCTAACAATCCCATCTTCCTTAGGACTTTCATAAAGTAGAACCAAGAGACTCTGTCATAGGCCTTTGTCATATCAAGCTTGATAATGACATTGGCTGATTTTCCCTTTTTGGTAATATCTGAATCAATCTCCCGAGTGAGTAAAATATTTTCAATTATGTTTCTTCCTTTTACAAAACCTGATTTGTTGGAAGAGATTAATCTCGGAAGCACCATCTCAAATCTGTCATGCACCACTCTAGAAATAACTTTATTGACAGAGTTACTCAAATTGATAGGCCTTAGATCTAAAAAGGTATGAGTTTCATTCTTTTAGGCAACAACAAGGTTAGTGTGGGTAATTTATTTAGGAAACGAATTTCCCACAAAGAAAGCAGTAACTAACTTCCATAAATCATCACCAACTATGTCCCAACATATTTGATAAAAAAGACATGTAAAATCATCCGGACCAATTCAATTTGTGCTGCGTTTACATCTTTGTAAAAGTAAAATAAATTTTCAATTTCATTAGTAATTTTGACTCACTCTTGATTTGAACTTTGAAAACTAAAAGATGAAAAATTATTCTTACTCAACCAATGTAGTAAATTTTATATCTAATATGAAATATATGGACATTTACATTTTAACTTAATTGTGAAACTTATATATCCCCCCATATTTCTTATTTTGTTCAATGTATGAGTGTATATAAGGAATTCAAAAATTGAACCAACTCGAAAATAAGAAAAGATTGTTATTTCGTGATTTTGATATTAACTTTTTATTATAAACCTGACAAATGTTGATTTGTCTTTAATATTTAAAAAGCTCACTTAATTGATTTGATTTTCTTTTAGAAAAAAATTGAACTCAAATCGAATCATAAACACCCCTAATAGTATGTGCACAACAATGTCTAGTACTTATTAAATATTTTTATGGTAAGTATTTAATAGTAAGTAATATTCCCGTTCACTTTTATTTGTCATGTTACACTTTTCGAAAGTCAATTTGATTAATTTTCAAAGTTAAATTAGATTACATTAATTCGACATTTTAAATAAAAAATTTAGATATTCAAAAACTATACTAAAAGTACTATAAATTGCATTTTTTTGCATATCAATATAATGAAAAAATACATCGTAAAATGTTAGTCAAAGTTTTTATAGTTTGACTCTAAAAAAAGAAACTATGACGATTAAAGTCGACGGAGGTAGTGACATGTTAAGATTGATTAAGGAAAGAATAACTAAAAGAAAAATAGAAAAAAAAAACACTTAAACAAGACAGAGTAGATGGATTAAAATTTTAGTAGATTGAAGATCGCTACACCCCCAATTGACATTGGATGAAATTTTTGCTGTTAGATTATTTTAATTAAGTAGTAAACGATGATAATTACTTAATGCCTAATAGGCCTGTTCCTATTTTAAAGAATTAATTATTGCTTGCACATGGGGTAACGTGCTTTAATATGCTCGCTACTTGCCATACGTTACAACAACAGTACTTTTTCAGAAAAAAATGTTCTTTTAAACAATAAATTATTTAGAATTTATATTTGTAAAAATAATACTACTCTATATCGTATTTTAAAAGTAATTTTCGAAATAAAAAGAATGAAACAGAAAAAGCATTAAATTGGTGACAAAAGAAAAACACAAGAGAAAAAGCACTTAAATTGCTGACAAAAAATGAACTTAAAAGTGCATCAGCAAGGCAAGTTGTATATTATGCGTTTACTCATTTTTTTTTTTTTACAAATAATCCAAAACTGCCGTCTCCTACCAGCCTTCTTCTTCTTTAATTAGTATTTAATACAGTTTGACAACTCAATGGGCTGCATCCATAAGAAAGAAATCCAAAAAGAGTGAAAATTGGAAGAGAAAAGCCACCATGTCTTCTCCTGCAATTGTGAATCTGCGGATGTTATTTGTATGTTGTATTCTCATTGCAGTGAAGGGTGGATGGGATGAGGAAGTTGGATTACTTAGAAGAGGAAGAGAACAGAGAGAGTTCGATTACTTCAAGCTAGCTCTTCAATGGCCCGGCACGTATTGCCGGAAAACTCGCCATTGCTGCTCTTCCAACGCCTGTTGCACCCGGTATCTTTATATATCCATCTTTTTAATACTATTACATTCAAATTTGGGCAAATCGATTCATTTGTTCTTCTCACTGTTGGAAAATTGGGTCTTTCATAACTAAATCTACTCCGGTAAATGGTGGTCACCGACAAGATTCGTATCTTTGTTTTCCTACAATTTCGCATGCGTTTGAAAGTAGGAGCTTACCTGTGTGATTTTTGTGTATTTTTCCAGCTCAAACTCGCCATCTGTATTCACAATTCGTAAGTCCTACTCCCTTCTGCCAAAGGTGTGTAATTCATTTTTCATGTTCTCACAAGTGAAAGATACAACTCAATAAGGTTTGTTCTCTTCTAGATGGACTTTGGACAGAGTATAACGATGGAACTTGGCCTTCCTGCTGTTCTGGTCGCCCTTTTGATGAGAAGGAGGTATGTTTGCCCTTTCTTTATGACAGAGCAGCTTTCAATGTAAGAATGGATGGGTCGAACTATCGACATTGCTACTCAACAGTTTGTAACTCGAACAACAGTGTCTTCTGATGCCACCACTAAATCACAGGAGTTCACAAAGTCCTTTTTTCTTTTCCTTTTTGTTGTGATAGTGGTGGTGCCAGGTAAAAATCACCTAGATCTTTCGCTTCTGTTGGGGTTCAAACATTTGTCTCCCGTGGTCCTCGTTCCAGCTTTATCACTGACAACACCCTTGGCTGCAGGGCTCTGATAAAGTTTAAGCATTCAAGAACTTAGGATTTCCCAAATTTTCACCTGCATATTGAGCATTTCTTCTTGTGTGAACACTTATGCTTTGTTCTACATGCTATGATTTTAACTATTAATCATGAAGTATGCGAATATAAGACCTTCTGTCTGCTTATGATTTATGTTTTCAGATCTTAATTCTGTGAAATGATTTGCACATAATGATTGGCAACATAGACTATGATGTGAGATTATGTGATGTGCACCAAAGAATTTTTGCAAATTCAATTAGAGCGTTAAACCATCAGTAATCTTTTGTTGTGAAGTGGCTTGAAATGATTTTATTTTATTTAGCAGCGGCAATCGTCTGTGAACTTTATTGGTTAGCTAGGATATTTGCAAATTCCGAGGTCATTGAGAAGCTTAGATTTCCTTAATCATAGTGGTGTTTCTCTTTTATCTATTTCATGCTTACTCCTCATCACTGAGGTCACTTTTTTTTGTTTATGAGCCAAGTTTTTTTTGTCAGATTTCAACATTGCTCGAGCCAATGAGGAAGTATTGGCCTTCCTTAAGTTGTGGTTCCCCCAGATCTTGCCATCACAAAAAAGGACCATTCTGGGGTCATGAGGTGGTTTCACTGTTATCTTTACTCATTGATTATTTGAATTTGATACAATTAAGGAACTGACACATTCTTCTTGCACTCCTCTATGCTGACTCTGGAGATACTCAATTACAGTGGGGTAATTACCTTGCCTTATTCTTTATTTATATTAAATTAATCGTACAAGAGATTGACTGGGAGAATGGATGAACTTAACTACTATCTGTAATGCTATAGTTTACTATCTGATATTTGAGGACTTGGGGGCTATGAGTACTTTGCTGTTAGTTGCAACTGGCTTGGGACTTCATGTCCAGCTGGGCCTCTCTGTTTTTTTGTTTTTGTTTTTCTGGATTATAATGTTGACTTCTGTAATAAAATTGTCATTTACCAAAATATAAAATTAATTGTACAAGATGAAAGAAGGTTAAGAGCTTGCTAGTTTTTAGAATTTAATTGAGAAGCAAGGTTCTAGATTTCCGCAGCAAGGAGCCAAGGATGTAAAAACCTAGAAATTACTTGATTCTTTACATCTCTTAACAAATTAAGACTAGCTTCCTTCTTCTCCTTGGATACTGATAAGTGATTGACATTTAATTCCTTGAGTATTATTATTATTATTTTTTATTATTATTACTACTATTAATCTATTTCTTTCTTCTCCTTCTAAAACTGAGGTATGAGGTAGTTTTTTCCTTCTGCTGTTGTCATTTCATCAATGAGATGTCTTTGGGTATGCACTTAATGTGCACACAAAGAGGATGCCGTAATCTCCCTTTGGTATGACAATAATGTGCCAACATAGGACTAAAAGACGAAAAATTGTGTTTATTAGCTAGCAAGGTTTACATATAATTTGTGGATGGGCTTGAATAACTCATATTCTGCATTTGGTAGCGGTTAAGGAGTATCGAGGGGGAGTGTGGGGTTATCAGGAGCATTAATCCCTCTACATTACACTGAGGATCCACCTCCTAAAAGTGGTTGTCATATTTCTTTGCAATGCAATATGTAAAAGAAATCATGTTCTTTTCCTCAACCAACACTTAATAGTATGTATTATGCTGTGGTATAATATATTATGGTTGCCAACAAAACACCTGGTTTTCAATAGGGAGGTATATGGAGATTAACACAGGGCCTTATCTCCTACTAAATCCAATCTGATTATAGTACAGACTACAGAAGGTCTGATACAGTTATATGCGCTTTAAATATATCATACGGACATAAGTCAGATAGGATCCTCTTTAATTTATCCCTTGTGACTATATTTTCATCCTTATTGATTGCAGAAAAACATGGGACATGTGCTTATCCAGTTGTCCATGACGAATATGAATTCTTTTTGACAACGTTGAATGTTTACTTCAAATATAACGTCACAGTAAGTGATTTTTCATGCTATGTATTTTAGTTTTGAAATAATATCCTTGGAAGACCAATATATTTTTTATTGTAGCAATTTCATGTCCTTTTCCTTCTTTTTGGTTATACATTCTAATTTTTTTCATGTTTGTTGGGATATTTTCATTCTATGAAGTTGTTGATGATATCAAATACAGAAGAAGTTGCATCTTGAATAATTATATGTTAAAACTTACTTATGGATGTTTATTAGTACCTAGTTCTTGTTGATACAAAATATATCAAGAAGGAAATCTTTGTGACTCGATAATTAACAGCAAACTTAAGTGGAGAGGGGGGGGGGGGGACCTAACCTGGACATGCATTGTGTAACATATATGCTGTAACTTATCAATTAATCAACTGTATCAGAACATTCTTGATATCATTGCTTATGCATTAAAAATGGTTTATAATGGTATTATTGTTGATATAGTTTCATTTTGTTTTCACTTGAATAATTATATGTTAAAACTTACTTATGGATGTTTATTAGTACCTATTTCTTGTCGATACAAAAATTTATCAAGAGGGAAATCTTTGTGACTTGGTAATTAACAGCAGAATTAAGGGGAGAGGGGACGTAACCTGCACATGCATTGTGTAACGTATATGCTGTAACTTATGGATTTGTATCAAAATATTCTTGATATCATTGTTTATGCGTTAAAACTGTTTATAATGGTATTATTGTTGATACAGTTTCATTTTGTTATCAGATGAATATTAACAAGATCTCTTCAATGTCAATAAACTAACCATCTAGTGATTTTATGCCTGATAATTGCATATGAACATGCTGTTGCTCATTGATTAGTCTGTACTGTTTCCTTTTATAACCTGTTGAACACAAATAAGTTTTTCTTCCCTGTTAGTCAACTAACCAAATAGATTATGTGTGGTACTTGACTAACATTACGCACTCAAACACAATGCCAGGAAGTTCTATTTGAAGCTGGATATGTACCATCAAATTCCGAAAAGTATCCATTAGGAGGCATCATTTCAGCCATTCAAAATGCTTTTCATACAACCCCAGAGTTGGTATGCTCAGGCGATTCCCTGGAAGAACTTCGTATATGTTTCTATAAGAATTTTGAGGTTGGTCGTCTCTCTGATGCTCTGACAGAAATACTGCAATAGATGCTTTGTGATCTCACATATATTGTTATGTAACCATGATTCTTATAGCATTAAATAAAAAATATCAGACACACTGTGTTGCATCTGTGGAAATCTTTGTCAGTGCCTGATCTAAAACAGAAATCTTCGTCAGCATCAAGGAAGTACCTTTCATTCTGTTACTTCTTTTCTATCCCGGACAGCCTCAGCAGTAGATATCACATGACCATAATTCAGAGAGGTTCATGACTTGATCGTTTAGGATGTATTTCTTGTTTATATGTCTAGGGTTACTAAGGTTTTGTGCATTGCCGAAAGGCCAACTGATAAGACAAATGAACAAAAAACAATGACCTTCCTTCTTTTTAATCATTCATTAGCCCCTTGGCCGTCCCATTAATCAATGTCCTAGATGTTAAGAGCAGGGGGATTAGGAAGAATATGGGCTTTGTTTTGGTATTCTGATTTTATTCATCATACAAGTTACTAGGAAAAGTTAATTTCATGTTTATCTTGAATCTCTATTATTAGCAGACTGTCATTCCCCTAATCTTCCCCATTACAATTAGAAGTAAATTATAAACATGTGCTTCAATACCATTCTTTTTACAGCCTCGTGACTGTGCACATGATACAAGCTTAAGAAGGTCATGTCCTCAGTACGTCAGCTTGCCAGCCCATGGATCATGGGGTAAGTTCTCTTTGTTTTTTCTTCCTTTGGCTGCCTACTTTATTTGTTTAGCTTAATTGATCTGCATGTAATAAAAGTATTCTCTTACACAACAAACTTGAAGTTTCGGGAGCCATTCTTATGATTGTTCCAGGTACCATGCATAAGATAAATAGGACTATGACATGGTAGATGATGTACATACTGAGTTAAGTGCAACAGAGAACGGAGTAGCTTCCTCCTCTCTGATTTCCCTATATACTAAGTAAATTGCAACAAAGAATGGAGTAAATGCACCTACGCATTGATGTTCTACTTGCCTTTCTTAAAAAGATAGTACTCCTAGGTATTGATGTGATGGATGCCATCATCAAACAACAACAACAAACCCAGTGCAATCTCAAAAGTGCGCTCTGGGAAGGGTAGGGTGTATTTAGACCTTACCCCTACCTTTGTGGGTAGACAGAATGTTTCCATAATGGATGTCATCTTCAGTAACCTATTTTCCATCTGAAATAATGAACCTCATTTTCTTTTCATATAAGAGCATGCATAATAGTGTAGGATGCCTCATTGCCGTAAATACTTTAATATGGTCCCTAATATGGATCTAGTTATGGGATGCTGCAAGATGTAATCACATGTTTTCTTCCTATGACTGATGGTGCAGGTTCTTTAAGAGATAACTTGCAATCTCTTGAGTTTAAGTACACAAAAACTGGAATAATTTTTGCCTTAGATTTCATGGGATAACCATTGAGTTTAAATACAATATTGATAAGCTAACTACTCTTTAGAAACTAGGACATGGTTTCCTCCCTTATTTAAATCCTGCTTGTCTCAAGCGCTGAGGTGGAAACTACTAGTATTTCCCTCTTTTTCAACAAATTGTTCCTCATCTTTTATCGAGTCAACCTAGAATAATTTCTTACATTGATAATCTCAGGTGAACAGTTCACCACTGATGAAACAAAAAGTACTCTTAAGTCGTCTTTTTGCATTTCAATTCTGGTCAATTTCTTCACAAATCTGGCGTGTTGTTGAGGTGAGAAGTATGTTGTCTTTGATATACATACATCTAACAATTGCAAACAAAGAGGTTGTTCCTTGCTTTCGTAAAGCTGGGAAATATTCGTCATAGCCAAATTGGGAGGATTATGCAACTCTACCTCAATTGAAGATTATGCAATTATACCTCAATTGCTATGTAATCAACAAGACCACTACATGTAAAGTTCAATTTTTTACGCTTGTGTAAGGGTACCAACCCGCCAAACCAATTGCTCAAATTTTTCTTGGTATCTGACACCGTCCCAATTTGACTTAAGTTAGCCAATTCTCCCAAATTTTGACTTCTAATTGTTGGTCCAAAACAATGGTTGCATTGACGTTTGAACTCATCCCAAGAGCATTGTGGCATATCTTTCTCTAGTTCAGAGTTGTGCAGTTCCTTCCAAATGAAAAGAAGCAAGTCTAATTTTTTCTTCTTCTGGTGTTTGTTGGTGTTGAAAGAAATGCTCGCACTTGTTCAGCCATCCCAAAGGGTCCTATTGGCCATTAAATTGTGGAAAATCCAACATTGTATATCTAGGAATGATGGAACTTCCTCCTGTTATGATTTTGACCCTCCTTCCACTGTAGCTTTACCCTTCCAACCTCAATTATGACCGACATTTTCACTTGATTCAGAATTGGCCTTTGAATTTGCTATATACTTTGTGAGTGCATCCAAATGACCATTTATGGCTTCATGTCTGGCTAAATTGGCTTCACATTCTTTTTGGAACAAGTTCACCAATTGTCCCCATTGTTGGATTTGGTCTCCCATAATGCCCGCTCTGATAACAAGTTGTTACGGTCCTTAAATGAATCTAGTTATGAGAAGCTGCATGATGAAATTAGATGTTTTCTTCCTACGACTATGGTTTTGGTTCGTCAAGAGAGAACCTACAAACTCTTAAGTTGAAGTACTCAAAAATTGGAATAATTTTCTACTTAGATTTCATTGGATAACGATAGAGTTTAAATACAATATTGATGAGATAACTGCCCCTAGAAACTGTGACATGGTTTCCCACGTTACTGGAATGAGATACTGCTAATAACTACAATAAATAACCACTATTAAAGCTTGTTGCTCCCAAATGCACATGTAAGTGTACGTGGTCGCAGAAGTAATAAATGGCTCTTTTAGAATCGAGTTGTCGAACCCAATTCCACAATTTAAAGAAAGTGTTTTCAAGAACTTGTGTTTTTGTTCAATACTATTATTGTAAATTATTCAATTATAAAAGTAACTAATAACGACAACTTCAATTTCGGTGATTGAAAGACAATTCCAGGGGTATGCATGTTGCATAGGGTTTCATGTATCACATCTCATGCAATGAATTAACTATGGTTATCAAATGACCGATTTACAAGGTTGATTTTATGATCATGATCTCTCAACCTCTAATCGCCTACTTCAATTGAATGTCTAACTACATCGTTGAGTGGAGATAGACAAAACTCAATTGGAAGCATTTATATTTTTATCATGTTTCGTAACCAAGCTTGGTGTTCGTTCGGGTGTCAATCCTGAACACGAATCTGAACAAGTGATATGCAAGAGCGATTGAGCTCTTTGTATTCTTTGGTCTATCTACCTCTCCGTCTCTTGAGTTATTCTAGACAATATATTTATCTCTATGGTGATCAAGCATGAAATACTAAAAACAAGAATACCAAAGTAATTTAAGCGATAATCAACATTAATTCAAAACAATTGATGCTCAACAATTAGTCGTACCTACAGCCCCAGAATAAAGGCTTTTAACCAATCATAATATTCAAAGACTCAAAAACTATTAATTTCATACAAATCAAATTTAAAGGAAGAGTAGAGAATTGAAACCTAAGACAAATTGTTAATCCTTTGCTCTTGCACACGAAAAAAAAGTACTTCACAAAATAACCCTAGGGTCATTTATAGAGTCTAGGAAATTAATTCTCACTTTTAATTAACTTTGGAATCCTAAAACAACTAAAATTCACCGAAAAAGTCAGGGGCAATGCGCCTGAATCGCGCCAAGAGAGGTCTGGGCATGTCCAGGCCTGGCGCCTTGCTCCAGTAGTACGCCTGCAAGTGTTCTCTGAAGTTTTGAGGCTGGCGCCCTGCGCCACCATCGCGCCTAATGTGCTGGGGCAGTGCGTCCGGCTTCTCCTTTGGTGCATTTTCGTCGTTGTCGTTTCCTTTGCTTCCGTTATGTGCATACTTCCTTAGGAACCCCTGCATATAGCTAATCATATAGGTTAGTGTGCAGTCATCGTAATAATTATCTAAATATACCAATCAGAATTAAGAATGCTCTCAAAACATAAGGTAAACACGGGCAATTCGTAGTAATTGAGCATATAAATACGCTCAAAATCACCACCCCACACTTAAACCTTTGTTCGTCCTCAAACAATCTCTAGATTATCAACTCATCATTCTCACCTTTGGACTTATCCACCCACAGTAAAATCAACCAAACATATTCAATCATGCTTTTGTAATCCACACTTTATGCAACAATCAACAATTTAGTTCATTTTGTTAGTTTACCAATCAACACCACATAACCTCAATGAATGACTCTTCACGAATATTTCGGGCCAACGTAATCATATAAGAACACACCAAAATACAATTCACCCAAATGTGCGTCATGAATGCCCTCACCATTTTTAGTATAGCCTTACACTCATCATATTTCAAACCAAGGCCTATTTTTCAAAGTTTAGCACTCACCCTCAACAAATGATGTTCTTACATATTCTAACATACCATAAGCTTGCCCTTAGTGTACTTTAACTTTCACAAAGCACTAATCATGGAAGCAAGAGGACTTAAGTTTGGTTGTAATGTCGGCTTAAGGCAAGGGAGGGTACATTTAGGATATAATTAGTGACTATTCCTCCCTAGTGCAGGTGTTTTATTTTTCAGACATACTTCTTCAACCACTTCTCTTTTCTTTGGTACAAACCTCATAAATATCCTTCAATTCATGTTTCAAGCTTTACCCTTTTGTATATTTAAGCAATTGTTTCCTATTCAAGCAATATTTTTCTTTTTAACATTTTTTTTCAATACAAGTGCTTTTGCAATTTATAATCATGAGCCATGTTTTTCACCTTCTTTCTATAATTTCGCCACAAAACAAGCATTTCCACCCTACTTCACTTCTACCATTGTTTTCATTTTGCCTCTTAACATAGTGCATTAAGGATCAACTTTTGGATCAAACAAAGTCATGGTATCAATAAAAAAGCATTCGACTCAATATGTGGTTAATAAAAGATTAAAGGCTAAAAGGCTCAATGGGGCTTTACTAAGGATATAAGTCATTTGGAAATGCATAAGAAAGTTCAAATTGGCTATTCAGAGAAATGCCTCAATCCTATTCCACAATCCATACAAGTTACTTATTAAGCACACACAGGGCAAGTTCTAGATGTCATTCAATGCAAGAACTAGCAATTACTCGCCCCACATGGCATGACATACACATAAGGATATAATCAACTTAGCATATGCTTATACAAACCACATTGCGGTGTTTTACACTCAATTAAGCCCATCTTTATCAATTAGAGTCAAAGCAAAGAACTTATGTGTGTCTTAAGGTTACTAATCCCATTCAAGTTGCATACACAAGTGTGAACTACCCATGACATTAGGCTAAGCAAGGTTTCAAAGTTCCGACAATTCGATTTCACCATCTACTACTCCAAGTGTCTAATTTTCCCTTAAGACAGTCGTCATCCATCCGTCATTGGGAACTGTCACTACTATGACAACTCTATGATTCAACACAATTAAATAAAATACTAGTCCTAGTCGGTTCAATGGGACTATCCTCGGGAAAAGAATCGAAAACAAAAATCAAGGAACCCACCTAAATAAAATAAAATACTTGATAAAGCAGTAAAATATATATATGGTAGTTCATCTTCCCCCACACTTAAACAGAGCACTGTCCTCAGTGCACAAAACAAAACACAAGTAAAGAGTGAAAGAAAAACTCCCTTTTTTTGGCCTCTAAGCCTCTTGGCGCTCAATCAACAGTTGCCACATTTGTGCAAAATCCACAACCATTAAGGCCGCATCACCATCACCCGCGTCGGTATCATCATCATTATCATCATCATTCCTACGATCATCCGTCTCATCCTCCTCAGCCTTATCATCTTCATCCTTAGTGGCATCATCATCATCGATAGGCTCTTCGAATGCCGGGCTCATACGACACATAAAAATTGCGCTATCCGTCAAAGGGTAACACTTTGTCAATGTTGCCATCTCTTCCTCAGTCACCGAACGGCCACCTATCTGCAATTGAAGCTCGGCCATACCATACATTCTGCCCATCCAACTATCATCACGTGCTTGCCTATCCGCAGTAGATAACACTGGCCCATGTGACGCTTCTTGCGCCTTAGTTTTAGTAACATCAACCAAATGGCATACCAAATGAGGGGCACAGGGTGGACACACATCATGGACCTCCTCCTCAATCATCAAAGCACGTAAGTACCTAGTGAGCAAGCTCCCATAACAGAAATATCATCTCTTACTACTCCTAAACTTCAACATATTTTGACGCAAAATAGCGCCCACATTAACTTGCAGCCCTTCCATTAGTCTATAGTTACTTCGGAGGTGTGCTTGCATGACATCAAAGTACTAGACACAATTTTTAACCATACATGTGCCTCTTGGTTTAAGTGGGCATAATGGAGAGTAGCATGTCTACCCGTAACCTTGAAGCTAAATTGGAAAGAAAACCCTAAAATTATCTTTTAACTTTTAAAATCCTAAATTGATCGCCTTTTTTTAAGAAAATACAAAAGGCGATGCCTTTCTCGCCTCTGCCTTTGTCGCCATGGCGTCGCCTTTTGATGATCGGCTCACCACAAAGCTAAAAGGCGCACATGATATATGAATTTGGTGGGTATTTGCAGATTCCTTAGAGGAAACATTCTTTACTTGTGATATCTGAGAGTAATAGGAGACACTGTCATTAAAGAGTAAATGAACATAACACATTATTTTTCTTGTTTCCATCTCCTTTGTCCCCTTTGGCTCTTGATGGCATTGTTCATTTTCATGTGAATTATGGGTTCTTTAAGAAGGTTTTCTCCTGCATCTTAGGGATATAATAGCGTTTTGCCTGAAGCAGCTTAAAGCTTTGGTTTCTTGCTAGTAATTTTTGTCTCTGTTTTCTCCACAAGAGAGGCTGAACTTGCAAGCTTGCTTTCAGCTAAAAAAATATTTCATGTTGGTCAAATTAGCAGAAGTGTAGTTCTAACTGTTTCCACCATGAGACCGAATGACCGAGACCAACAGGGTGTGTGGAAAGTCGTGTACCACTCCTGTATGAATTTTGGCACCATACACCGCCAAATGTTTAAATAGGTAACACTGTTTTTTCCAATGGTCTTTTATAGATCCACTATCCATTGTCATAGGGCATCTCACTCATTTTCTTTGTTCCTTTTGTTCATTTGCTAGGTCAAAGTTGCTAGAGAGATGTACCTAGCAGAATAGGGTACATATTGGTGTTCTCAAGTGATAAATTTTTGTTTTGACTTTTGGTTTACAGGGTTTAGAAGCAATACAACAGCAGCTTCTTAGTCTGCAGAATGGTCTCTGGTTTCATCAGATAATTTGACAAAGGTGCCGAATGACCTTGGCTTTATTGCTTTACGGTGAAGCCTGTCACAATACAAGTTTCAGCTTCGGGTTGGTTAATCCTTTCTCACGTGCAAATCTACAAGTGGATGAATAATGTTTCCTCTATACTTTCTTGGTCTATTATCAACGTAATCCTAACCAGATTAATAATGTTCCCTTTTCTGCTATTCCAGTTTATCAAAGTAAATTTTCGACATGGTTTGTACATACT
The DNA here is from genome assembly GCA_029582725.1 of Solanum chiquidenum. Taxonomy (NCBI): domain Eukaryota; kingdom Viridiplantae; phylum Streptophyta; class Magnoliopsida; order Solanales; family Solanaceae; genus Solanum; species Solanum chiquidenum. The sequence continues at coordinate 3,547 of JAJOOS010011595.1, read as the reverse complement.
GGTGCATGAATATAAAGAACTGTACTTGGGTTTCTTTTATTGCTAGTTTCAGTATTATGAAACCCTATTAAGTGTTATTCCAAGGGTTCCCTTCTAGAATAGTGAGTTAGGGGTGTTTAGAGAACCTTGAAGCTATAGTCATTTCATATCAATATTTGCTCACTGCCCAAGCATCTATTGGGGCGGGCTGGAGGCAATGTCCCAGTTCAAAGTAAATGGAATAGAGGATGCAATGCCTGAATGAAACATTTAAAAAAGACATCCATCTGTGTCTGCTTGCTTTATGTGATGTATAAGTTCGCTTGACCAACTTATAAGCTTTATTCAAACACTCTCAACGTTGATTTTCTTAAGTCCATAATTGACACTCCTAATCCATGGTAGGACTCCATGTTTGATGTTCTGTCTCCTAGTTACGCTAGTTGTTTCTCCTTGACACCATCTCAACAGTTAGGGTTGTTTGAAAGAAGTTCTATTACGCTTCACATTTGGTTACTGCATTACATTTGGTGCTGTGTGGATGATGTGGAGACTTGTCTCTGTAGTATTGCGTGATAAAAAGGTACTGCCAAAACTCAAAGGTAAGTTCTATAGAGTGGTCTACCGACATTGTTGTATGGGGTGGAGTGTTGGTCAGTCAAAACTCTCATGCCCAGAAGATGCATGTTGTGGAGATGATGATGCTGAGGTGGATGTGTGGTCATACTAGGAGCGATAAGATTAGAAATGAGGATATTCGTGATAAGGTGGGAGTGACCTATGTGGTGGAAAATATGAGGAAAGCGAGATTGAGATAATTTGGATATGTGAAAGAGCAGATGCGTAGACGCATGAGAAGAGGTGCGATGGATTGGTTATAGAGGGTATGAGGAGAGACAAAGATAGATCGAAGAAGTATTGAGGAGAGGTGATAAGATAAGATATTACGCAACGTCAGGTTATCGAGGATATGACCTTAGGTAGGAGGGTGTGGAGGACACTTATTAAAGTAGAACATTAGTAAGTAGTGTAGTGTTGTCTTACTTAGGGTGGCTAGTATTTGCCATGGTACTAGTTGGACTATTGTAGTTCTTGTTTTTTTTTTTTTATTATTGTTTGTTATTGTTTTCAATAATCTATCCTAGTATATTGTTTATTGTGTTTTGATTATCACATTGTAGTATTTTATTATTGGTTTTGGCTCCTTTCTGATAGACTTTGCACTTTTTCCTTGTTACTTGCTATATTCTTTTCACAGTCTCCTTCTTTGTACTTGAATCTGTTGTACTTAAATTGTCTTACGGAAATAACTTCTCTACCTTCACGAGGTAGTGATAAAATTTGTGTACATTCTTTTCTCTCTAGACCTCACTTATGGAATTTCACTGGGTATGCCATTGTTATATGGTTACTGCATTACTGGTATAAGCAAACATTATCATGGTATAAAACTTCATATAACTTTATACTACATAAAATAATTGTTGTAGATAGATTCAACTATTTGATTAGAAGGAAAGAGTGGTTATGAAGCACACTTCAACAAAAATGGACCCTTCTATATTGTATTTCAAGAACTTGAACACCAATTCATTTCAATAAAAAATATATTTTTGTTAAATAACACCTTATTTATTAGTGGGGATCCAATCCCATTTTATCGCTTTTTTTTTCATAACAATAACATATTCAGTATAATTTTATAAGTGAAATTTGAGAGGATAGAAAGTACACAAATCTTACAACTATTTCAAAAAGATAAGAGATTGTTTTCTTCTGCCTAACATAAAAGAAAAGGCACGTGTGTGTGCACACACATTTTTGTCATTTTAAACTAGTGCATTTCTTTCGACCTATTATGAAGACTGAGTTAATCTCCATATAATTAATACAATGTTTTGTTTCAAGTATTAAACTTTGTTCAACATATGCAGAGGTTTAATATTGGTAATGAAACGGTGTAAAATTAATATAAGTATAAATTTAATTAGTATGGATATAAGACCATTAGTTATACCATAGTCCCTATATTATTTTAGGAAAAAATAGCAATTAAGTCATAATATCTAACATATTTAGTTAAAATAACAACACTTTAAAATATTTATTTAAAATGTCAGAATGACAATATTTTAGAAAATAATGTATTCAGACTTTGGTATTTAAAATTAATTTTATTTATGAAAACAGTCCTATATTGGATCAAATTCTAAACCAATCAGTTACCAATACCCATTAACCTTCCTTCTTCACCTTTCACGTTACGTTTCTACCCCACCTTTTACGTTTCTATCCCTTTTTCACGTTTCCAGATTCTCTCTTCAAGGTGATCACAAATTGTTCATCAAAATATATATTTTAATTCAAGAATTTTTCTCTAAAAGCTAAAATATTATCGTTTTGAAAATTTTTCCTTTGAAAAAAGCCCAAATTTACGCCGCCATCCAGATCTATAAAAGCCTTACATCGTCCCTTACCTTCTTCCATCGCCGGCTTTGCTGGTACCTAACTCTTCCATTTTTTCCGATTGTTCTAAGTTAATTTGTTGAGTTGTGTTTGCTTAGCTATGTATATTTTGTTCTTGGAGTCGAGTTTTTATCGAAAATAGTCCATTGGAGTAAGGTCTGTGGACTATTACCTGATGATTCACTTTAGAATTTGGGGCGGGTTTGATTTGATAGCCGCATAACCCAAAATGTGAAAATATCATCAGAAATCAAGCCAGGTTTGTTGATTTTTTAGCAGTTTGAGTCTTTCTTCGAAAGAATCATATTGCTTTATTATCCGAAAATGGTATTCTCATATCCTATAGCCTTGTAGAGCAGAATCTCTGCTATTACTATTTGGGAATTGCCATGAGAAGTACAGTTTTTAAAATTAAATTCATACTTTTTGTTATTGTTTTAAGTTTTTTATTCGTCAATTTTTTTTTTATGCAAGTTTGTTTACATATTCATCTAATATTTATGTATTTCAGATTTTTAGTCGATTAAATAATTTTTTTCGATTTTTTTTATTTCGTTTTAATATTTCAGATTTATTAGAATCTACAAATTCATTCATATGTTTATTTTGTTTTTGATTTTTAATACATTTATATTTGCTTTTAGGGTTTTAGATTCGGGGAAAGCATCTGTCTGTCTACAATGTCTGAATCAACAGTTTATTTGTATATTCATTCTATCTATATATCAAAAAGTTTTACATTTTTTGTTTTTACATTGTATTTCAATCTCAATTAGTATACCAATATGTTTGTAGTTCTTTCTTAATTTGTATTTATCCTAACTGTATGCTAACAATTTTGTATTTTATTGGGTATTCATTCTGTATTTCAATCTCAATTTATATGTGAACAAGTTTGTATTTCTCTTTTGTTTTGTATTCAACCTAATTGTATACCAACACGTTTTGTATTTTATGTGCCTACTTTACCTTTCAAAGTCAATTTGTATTTCAAATGAAGAGAGTATTTCTTTTGTATTCACAACTTTATATTCAATCTCACTTTGTATTTATAACTTTGTATTTTCAAATCTCACTTTTGTATTCATATATTGTTGTATTC
>JAJOOS010011593.1:0-14425 GCA_029582725.1 Solanum chiquidenum | reverse complement strand
CTAATATGCACTTGCAAGATCTCAACGATCTTAGTTACGTAATTAATCAACGCCTCAAACAAGTACATAACATGATCAAAGCAAAGGCTCAGGAAGAAGGATCCACATCAAATGCTCCTCAATCTATTGCTAGACCATTAGTTCTTGGTGGGACCAACTTCGACAGGCCAAGGGCTTCTCTATTGGCCTATGTTGGTGCTCTAGTATCCGTAATAGTCCATGTATTATGTATGGTATTATTTAATACTATGTTTAATAGGAATTTAAAATATTTTGTTTATTTTCTTGATTTTATGTTTTATATTTGTACTAGTAAATTTATTTAAATAAATTAGCTTACAAACTATTTAGAGAGAGTTGTTTGTTACTAAATAAATCCAATACAAATCAATATAAATTTGAAATATGAGTTATTTAACATTTACTAATTAAAAAGGCAAATATATCACTACATATATAAATATATCTTAATTGAATGTATTTTATATATATATTTGTGTGGTTTTCTAATTATTTGTATTTTGAACAATTTAAAAAATTACATACATATTAAACTATAACTTTATGTGTAAATGAAGATGGTTATTCAATTTTACCATTATTGACCGTCTTTTCGATTTTAGAAATAGATGGTTTATCTTTTTAAAATTGAAAATTGATATTTTGTGAGTGATCACTTTATTAAGATGACAATTATTTATCCTTAAATAATTCAAGTGAAAAAATAGCAAATATGACAACAAAATTGTTCTTATCATAGCTAGATAGAAGGTCATAAAAAATAATATCATCCGACAATTATCTACTTTGACCCAATTACATAATAATTCATGGGTATTATTGGAAAGAAGATTTTTAAAGAGTTTTAATCCAAACACAAGATGAGATAAGAAATAATGAACCAAACACTTGATAAAAATAAACCATACATTACTAATCCATGCACTACTAATCCCTGCATTACTAATCCCTACATTACTAATCCCTGTGTTATTAATTTTCGTACCAAACGACCCCTAAATGCCTTAGTTTCTGGTTAAGTTGTTAGTTTGGATTGTAGTAGTGGTTCTCCCACTAGAGGGTTAGTGTGGGTGCCAATCACGACAGTTTGGGTCGTGACAGGAGTTATCACAATTGACTATGTAAAGTCAAAGGATAATATGTCGGATCCACTTACAAAAAGGTCTAACTAGAGAGAGTTGAAAGATCATCTAAGGGATTGGGTTTACGGCTTAGGACAAGTTATCATGGCGGTAACTCTACCTAGCAGACTGGAGATCCTAAGAGCTAGGTTTAAGGAGAAAAACAAAGTTGTGACTGACGATTCGACATTGTTAACCAACTCAATCAGTTCTCATGATAAAGACAATACTCAGGAACAAGGATACAACATTAAGGCTTGTTAATGACTTAATAAAGCTTAAATTTTTTAATGATTTTCTAAGTTTGGCAGACTTGACCAAATAGTGTATCTACGCGATAACACAGTTAGAAATCACCTATGTGAGTGTGAAGTGTAAGTCACTCCAAAGAGGATGATTGTCAAAAGTCCATCTCTCTATACACTCATGAAACCAGGAGGTGTTTATGGCTGAAACGAACACAACCGTAAGAACCATAAACGGTAAAAGGTTGATTGTGTGACATATGGTTGTCTAGGTATACACCAAAAATTGACGGTTCAAAGATATCAAATCTACCGATTGACCGAGTATATCCGACATATGTTCACTACGGAAAGTTGAAAGGGAAACCTACTTATGCAGATGCAATTAGTTCTTGCTTGTAAAGTACACACTTGTCCGTTTCTTTGTCTTGGAGTCATTCCCCATTCATGCGGCGGATTGTTGGGTTATAAAAGGTGTGAATGAAAAATGAAGAATTGTGGCTTTTATTCAGAGTTGTGACTTTTAATAAAAGTTGCGACTTTTATGAATAGTTGCGACTTTTATGAAAAGTTGCGACTTCTATGAAAAGTTGCGACTTTTATGAAAAGTTGCGACTTTTATGAAAAGTTGCGACTTCTATGAAAAGTTGCGACTTCTATGAAAAGTTGCGACTTTTATGAAAAGTTGTGACTTGTATGAAAGTTTGTGACCTTTCCGAAAGATTGTGACTTTTTCAAAGGGTTGTGACCTTTCCGGTAAGGCATAATAAGAACCTTTTCACACTACCCTTTGTTTTCTATAAATTGAGGGATGAACCAATTTTCTGAACTTCTTCTACTACTACTAAATCTAGTATTCTAAGTGTACTTTACTGCCGTTGAGTGGTTCGCTGACACCGTAGTTTTAGGTACCGATACACCGGTGAGTAAGATCGTTCTATCCTGGGAGGATATATTCCATTAACCTCGGGTACTTGAGGGGAATAATTTCCTTAAGGGAACACTGTACATTCAGTGGGATCAATTTTCTTCTTTAAGAAAAATATTTTGTATATTGTTTCTAATATGTTTCTAATATGTTTCTAAGTTTATTTTCTCCACTGGTTTTAATTTTCTAGTTTTGAAAATGCTCTTTAAACTTTGTTGTTTCTTATCAAATTCTTCAATATTTTTGTTTTAAGTATCTTAGGAATACATGATGAACAACATATATATGGCATAGTTTACATATTAGGTTTTAGATAGAAGATGATTGAAGTTCAACTAAACTTAAATTGTGATCTTTTGTCTGTTAAATTTTTTAACTCGCATAGAATATATTTAGTATGACTTATTTACTCATAGGGTTACTAAAAAATGACGAAAGATTCGAGTAGGTTTAAATTAAATTGTGTCCTTTTAGCCATTAAATCTCCATTTGCAATGTTATAATATGACATATTTTTTCTAATAATTGTAGCATGAATATGGAAAGAATAAAGATTCAACTAGGTTAATTGTAACATTTGAACCCATTAAATTTAACTCACAAAAAATATAGTATATGATAATTACACTCTATATGTGATTGGTGTTTGTTGTTTCATTTTTACTTACACAAGTAGACTTTCTTATTGCGTTGATCAGGGAAAGACGTGACAAGGAACATGAAACTCACGTGAATGTAGAGATTATCCTAAGCCCAAAGGTCAAGACTTTTTTTATTTCTTGATAGGGAAACTTTATTGATTGAAACTTGTTAAATTAGGTCTTAGGCCTAACTCACACTCCAAAAGCTAGCTCAAAGGGAGGAAGATTGTCCAAGCCTTATAAGGAGTCCACACATTTCATTAACCACCGATGTGGGACTTTTGTCATTCTTTAACACCCCACCTCACGTCCAGTTTTTAGCATCTGGTGCGTGGGTAATTTTGATTTTTGGGGCCCCCAACATCGGGTGAGACGGGCCCTACTCTGATACCATGTTAAATTAGGTCTTAGGCCTAACTCACACCCCAAAAGCTAGCTCAAAGGGAGGAGGATTGTCCAAGCCTTATAAGGAGTACAAAATTTTTAAAAAAATGATTTGGACAAAGAAGAATTTAGTAATTAAGTTTAAATTTTGACCTTTTAACTGTTAAACTTCATGCGACAAAATCATAATATACGACATAAATTCAATATATTTATGTTTTCATCTTTCGCTTTGGCTTATACATATAGAAAATAGCTAGAAAAGATAGGATAAATTTAAATATAGAGCCTAAGATAATTAAAATTTAACTTAGTTAATATAGGAGAGAAAAAGTCATCATAAAATGTGTATTTTTATTTCATAAAGTATTAGTAAGACAGTCTACTTCTATTTTGTCCTCTTCTTCTTAAGTACTATTCTTAAAATGAAATAAAAATATCTTTTCTATCGTAGATATGTGTAAACACATTAGTTTGGTAAGTCTATTGTGCAATTATTTTATGTATTTCTTTTCCTCAAAACTAATTTAGAAATTTTTTAATGTAACAAAGATAAAATTTGAGCATGATTTGAATTTTAATATAATTGAATACTAATCTTAAAATGAAACAAAATTCTATTTCTTTCCTCATTATGTGTAAACACATTAGTTTGGTAAGTATCTTGTGCAAATTTTTTATGTATTGCTTTTGCTCGAAACTAATCCAGAATATTTTTAATGTAACAAAAATCAAATTTTGATTTTTCATATAATTGAATTCTATTCTTAAAATGAAACAAAATTCTCCTTTCTTCCCTCAATATGTGTAAACACATTAGTTAGGTAAGTATCTTGTGCAATTATTTTATGTATTGCTTTTGCTCGAAACTAATTTAGAATTTTTTTTAATATAACAAAAACAAAAATTGAGCATGATTTGATTTTAAATATAATTGAATAGTATTCTTAAAATGAAACAAAATTCTCTTTTCTTTCCTCAATATGTGTAAATACATTAGTTTGGTAAGTGTCTTGTGCAATTATTTTATGCATTGCTTTTGCTCAAAACTAATTTAGAAATTCTTTTAATGTAACAAAAACAAAAGTTGAGCATAATTTGGTTTTAAATATAATTGAATAGTATTCTTAAAATGAAACAAAAATATCTTTTCTTTCCTCAATGTGTGTAAACAAACACATTAGTTTGATAAGTGTCTTGTGCAACTATTTTATGTATTGCTTTTGCTCGAAACTAATTTAGGAATTTTTTTAATGTAATAAAAACAAAATTTGAGCATGATTTGATTTTTAATAAAATTGAATATTATTCTTAAAATGAAACAAAATTCTCTTATTTCCTCAATATGTGTAAACACATTAGTTTGGTAAGTATCTTGTGCAATTATTTGGTGTATGGCTTTTTCTCAAAACTAATTTAGAATTTTTTTTAATGAAACAAAATTAAAATTTGAGCATGATTTGGCTTTTAGTATTATTGAAAGCAATATAACATTTCTACTAAATATGATTTCTTAGGGGTGTACAAAACAGAACCAAAAACCGAACCAAACCGCAAATCGAGTCAAATCGAGAAAAAAAAACCGACTAGTGGTTGGTTTGACTTGGTTTGGTATTGAAAAAAAAACCCGACTATATTTGGGTTGATTTGGTTTTAACTAAAAAAAAACAACCCGAGACCAAACCAACCCGACATTATATATATAATTTTAAAATTTTATTTTATACATAAAAATATTTACTTTGATATAATTTTTAAATATTTCTTATACTTTTTCATAGTTTTAATATATTATTTCAAGTTTGAAATTTAGAATTCTGAATGATTCAATAAAGATTATAGTCCACAGAAGTTGATAATTATAATAATGCTTAAATCAAAATCAAATTAATACTAATGCAAAAATAAAATCAATTCAACACTAAGAATGACAATAATATTGAGTATTTGTTCTTTGGTTTTACATTGGTTTAGACAATTCAAATACATAATCTAATTTTAATTTCCTTTAATATTTAGTCATGTAACTAATACTTATTAAACTTATTTTCGCATGATTTAGTACTTTTAAATTATGATCATTTTCATTATGACTTGTTAATTTGCAATATTTGTTTTACGCGATTTCATTATTATTATTATTTTGTTGGATATTTTAGTGTCATTACTCATATCATATTTTGTGTTATTTTCTTAAGAAACACCTTAGATTGTTGTATTTTGGTAGGATTAAAGAAATATTTGAAGTACAAGTAAATTATATGTTTGTATGAATACTTTACCGGAAAAACCCGAAAAAACCCAAAAATCTGAAAAAATCTGAGTTTTAATGGTTTGGTTTGGTTTATAGATTTAAAAATCCGACACAAATGGTTTGGTTTGATAATTGAAAAACCCGAACCAACCCGATCATGTACACCCCTATGATTTCTTTCAAAATTGGAGAAAATTATAAGGGCAAATTATAGAAATTACATACTTTTAAGGCAAAATTATAATTTACCCCTTAAAAGTTTATAATTGCAAAAAATCCCTCAAACGGATACAATAATATAAGTGATGATACATTAATCTAATGTGCAAGATACATTAATCGTTAAGTAAGATACATTACATTTTATGCTTGATACACTAATGTGATGTACATTTTATACATGATACACTAATTTGATGCGCGAGATACACTAATCTGATACGCGAGATACATTAATCTGATGCGCGAAAATGAGGGATTTTAGAAATTTGTAAAACTTATAGGGGATAATGATAATAAGTAAACTAAAAGGTGGGATTTCTGTAATTTTTTCAAATTATAATGTACTTTTATAGCACTGCAACGGATATAATCATACACATATCTTTATTTAATATTCAATAAATATTTAAGTTTTATCAATCATTAAATTAATTTTTATTATATTATTGAAATATTTTAAAAAATTAATATTTCAAAAATTTTGGACAATATTTTAAATTTTCACTTGTTTCAATATCTTTTTTTTACATTCATAAATAAAATATAATTTTTCAGACTTTCTTTACAAAAAAAAACATTGTTAATACTCTATGGCCTTCTCTTATGGATAAGACTTGCCTAGATCTAAATTAATTAAATTATTTTCTTAATAAGAAAAGTTTGACTCAAAAAGTTTTGTTCAGCATAAGAGAGTCATAACTTCATTTATGTCAAGATGGTAGAATCTAATTTGATATCAAATCTACTCTCATTTATTTTCATGCCAAAATAGTACCCTTGACAACTAATTAGTATCCTCTAATTCAAAAACTTAATTTCCACCCTATAAATAGGAGATAATTCTCAGCAAAGAAACACACAACAACAATAAGAAAATAATAATAAATTCATTTCATCCCCCATATCCTAATAAACACATTTCTCCTCCTCTTCCTCATTTTTAAACATGGTTAGAACGAGAGTGAAGCTTGCTTTTATTGAAAATAACACTGAGATGAGAGTCTCATATAAAAAATGACAAAAGAGATTCTTAACCAAGACTCGTGAACTCAACACCCTTTGCGATGTTGAATTGGCTACCTTAGTCAATATCCCTTACCATAATGAACCTGAGGTGTTTCCAAATCATGAAGTTGTTGCCGACATCTTTACAAAGTTTATAGATCTTCCAGAGGAGGATAAATCAAAAAACATGACAGCACAAGAAAAGATAACCACGAAAAGCATCGAGAAAATTGAGAATGAACTTGAGAAGGTAAGGAAGGAAAACAAGAAAATGAAGTTAACAAGCCAGATGGATGGATTGTTGAATGGTGAAGAGATACCAAATAGTATGCACCCAGAAGATCTCAATGATCTCTGTTATGTGATCAATAAAAACCTCAAACTGATAAATGATGCGATCAAAGCAAAACTGACGAAGAAGGTTCTACATCGGATGCTTCTCAAATTATTACTGGACCGATGAATTCTGGTGGGACTAGCTTACATGTCATGGGCTCCTCTTTTTGCCCCTATTGATGCTCCAGTACTATTCGAGATTCCTCTTTTGGTTCCATCTACTGTACCTAGTGGGACCAACTTCGAGAGGCCAAGGGCTCCTCTTTTGGTCTCTGATGTAACTCCAACATAGATGGTTCCTCTGACGGCTCCCTTGATGGGTCCTTCAAGCGCTCTTGCTCAAGTGCCTCAATTCATGTTTCTTTTGAGGACTCCTCCTCAAATGGTTCCATTTGTTGATCTTTCACAGGTTCCTTCTTCATCATATTCACAAAGGTATCCTGAAATGGCCTATCCAATCCTTCCAACAACAATGGCTTATCCAATGCCTTCACCAATGATTACTCCTCCAATGTCTAATTTAGTGTTTCCTCCAACGGCACCATAAATAGACCCTTTGATGAATGTCCCCTCCATGAGTGCATCAGTGCCAATGGATAACAATGTTAATGGCTCATTTGGCATTCCAGAGAGTCCTTCATTTTCTGAGTTGTTGAGTTTGAATGATGATGAGATAATGACTTTACTTGATGATACATCATTCGACATTAATGTTCAAAATTCAAATCACCACCACCACAACAAGTTATAAGTATATATGATCATGTTCAATGTCTACTATTAATACTGTTCAATAGGTCTGTCAAAAATCCATGTTATTGAAGTATATTTTACTTCAAACTTTCTTGCTTTGTCAAAAAGTCTGTAATTTATTTTGTTTACTGGATATGCTTTGTCTAGTTTCTTCACATAGAAGGTCAATTAAAGTTATTCTTCATAATTACTCTAAGAAAAGATTTTGCAGTTCCTTCCCTAAATCTATGAATGTCTATACTTTCTTGAACACAAATAGAGTTGGATGTTAATTAGTACTGTTCCATCAGGCTTCAACTCCTTGTTAGGATGTAAGTTCTATTCATACACCTTTTTACAACGTAGATTCTGAACTTTGAACCCTGAACTTATATATTTTCCTATGAAAATGTATACTATATACTTTTGTCAAATGAGTATGAAATAGTAAAATCAAACCCTTGGACACACGCAACAATAATTTGCTAAGAGATTTGATTCAAGTGCCTTGTAGTAGCATTCGTCGTTATAATTCATCTGAATATCGTTGAGGGAGTGATAATGATTTTCACCCAAAGAATATTTACAAACATTTATCAAATCAAGTTGTAGAGAATTGTTGTATAAGACTAGCACCTTATCTTAAGACCAACCCTCATGACTTACCTAATGTATGAGATTATGCAAAAATATAGTTATGTTTTAAAATGAGAATACATTTTATTGCCTCTAATCAACCGTGTTAACAATCAGATCTGGAAACAATGTCTCTATTAGAAAGGAATTTTTTAAGCCAACGAGCAGAACATTTAGGGTATCTCTTTAAATTATCATTATAATCAACATAATTAATTCCATATCTTTGTGTGTAGCCTGAACTCCACTCAAAGTTATCCAAGAATGACCATATGAAGTAACCTTTTACATTTACACCATCCCTGTTACAAAAAAGAAAAAAAAAATTAAGAAAATGTCTATTCAAATATATACCATGCACTAAAATGGACAAAAAAAAAAATAGACTTACTGAATGGCATCCTTGATAGCCAATAGATGTTGACGAATAAAATTTGTTCTTTGCAAGTCATTTACTCCTTCAACTATTGTTACATTGGCATCACTCATTCCTAAGAATAATTTGTAGTAAATTTAGTCGGGCTCTAATAGATCGGGTGAGAAATAACAAAAAACATGTAAATATAATTATCGTACGTACCATTTTCGGTTATGTAAATAATTGGATTCTTGTATTTCTCCTTTGTATAAACTAGCAATTCCAAAAGTCCTTCTGGGACGACGAAAACATCTTTCGATCCTGTCTACGAATCAAAAACAAAGAAGAATATTTAAGACAAGGTCCAACGAAAGAAAGATGATATAGATAGATTGACAAATAATAAGTGTATCTATATATACCCGTTCGCCGATGGGTATTCCTTTTTTTATGCCTACAATAAAAAGATACGAAGGTAAGAACATTGTTACTGTTCAGAATATAATTAATTAATAAAAATATTCTCTCTAACCGTTTAAGAATATTTGACTTGGGAATAGAAAGTAATTAATTAACCTGTTTGGTATACTTGATAATCTTCAGTGTAGGGTATATTGGCAGTGTCAGGGTAAATAATATTGGCTGCATAGGATGAAGTGTAGTAATTTAACCCCAAGAAATCATAGGAATTATTCACCATCTCAGCTTCCTCACTAGTAAATTTTGGTAATCGATTTTTTACACGTTCCCGCATAGTTACTGGATAGTCTCCATAAGTTACTGGATTCATAAACCTTAATTTCCAGACAAAAAAAAAACTATTATTTGTTGTACGTATGAAGGTTATTGTAATGTAAGGAAATAAATTCTATTAATTACCATCCGAACATGAAATCAAGAGCTCGTTCAACAGAATCTATATCTTCCTTCTTTGTAGAGTTTGGCACAAACCAATTGCTTATCAACGATATTCCTATCTTGCCTTTTAGTGAAGCCTGCATATATAATTAGTTAAACTATGTCAGGTAAATTGAAACAGAACGATTGTATAGTACGAAAAAAAGAGATAATTAATTTACCTTGTATTTGTCCCTATATAAATTAACCGCGTTTGCATGAGCTAAAAGCATGTGGTGACCAACTATGTAAGGCTCAGTTGCTGCGTTTCCAACACCACACATATTATTGTTTGTAAATGCACTACATCTGCCTGGGGCATACGACCCCGTTACATACCCAAATAACGCATATGAATATGGTTCATTAATAGTGATCCAATCTTTGATTCTATCTCCAAATTCTTTGAAGCATAATTCTGCATAATCTCCAAAGTCATCCCTATAGTTTTAAAAATAAAATGTTGGTCAAAATATAATATAATTGATCAAAATGTATAGGCCGGTTGTGTTAGTTACACAATTTGTGGACTTAAAAATCCTTGATATTCTTGTTCAAGGGCTTGAGGCAAATCCCAATGGAAGATTGAGACAAGTGGTTGTATCCCATTTGCTAAGAGCTCATTGATGAGATTATTGTAGAACGCAATTCCCTTTTTGTTTACTCATTTGCTTAACTTTCCATCTGATTGTATATATGCAAAAAATACAACTCATTATAGTGTAAGAGATTAACATATAAGAGCCATTTTTTATCAGTAAAGATATAGGATAAGCATAGTTACTCTCTCTGAACCACTTTATTTATCGTCCTTATTAAATACTCTAGATCATATTAAGTGAGTTATTATTGACACATTTTTTAAGAAAAATATTATTCTAGTAAAGGACAAAAATTAAAAGTTAATTTTTATTATTAATTTTTTACTATTCTTTAGAAAATATAAATAATTAGGAACCTTGTTAAGAGGAAAGGTAAATATATATATATAAAAAAAATTACCAATAATCCTTTTGAACTTTGGAAAATTTATTTATTTGACATTTTAAAATTTTAGGATTTCCACATGACCCTCAAAACAGTGGGCTTTAATACTAGATGTGGAAAGTTTTGGGAAGATGACCACTATTATTCAATCATTTTTTCTTTAAAGATAAGTGGATATTAACAATATTCCTCTATCATTTTCTGACATACATGAAATGGGTTTTAGTGCCTAGGGAAAAAAAATATTTACTCCTCTTTTTATATTTTAAAGATAAGTGGAGACTTTTATTTATCATATTTATACATCAAAAAAAAATATTTTTTCAATATATTATCTTTAGCATTAATTGCATAATTTTCAAAATATTTCCAAAAATTAATATTAAATATAAATTTATATAAATATTAAAATAAAATATTCATATCAATAAGTATTATTTTTTTTAAAGCGCACAAATTTAAAATGGATAAGCAGAAGTGAACAAAGAGAGTATCATATTTCATTCTCAATTTTTTCTTTTCCCCTGATTCATAAATTACTGATACTTCTCATGATTAATTACCTAATTCATAAATTAAGAAAATTCATGTACTTGGAATGAATCTAAATCTAAATTTTCTGTCACATGGAATCCCTATTTTATTGGTATTATATTCTGTCACATGGAATCCCTATTTTACTTAATATGAACTAAAACTAATACTATTAAATAACTGTGTAAAATAATAATCATATTTAAAATCCTGAAATATTACTAATAATAGAGTTAATATAGTAAACACTTTTAATTAATTTTTTTAAAAGCAATTTGCCAAAACTGTCAAATAATAGAGTAAAAAGGAGGTGAGTGATAATTTCTCTTCTTGTCCAATTATTGGGGCTGACAAGACACCTCCTCATGTCACATGTGACTTCTTTAACCGAATATTATATTGTTACACAACTATTTTTTTATTATAAATGTAAATATTAATTTATTTTATAATTAAAAATAATTATATATCATTTTATTAATTAGTAAAATAATTTTGTATCAAATCTTAATGAAGATACACCACTTTTTCAAATATATATATATATATGATGAGAGGCAAGCAAGACAGGAGAAAAGCGAACGAGAGAGTTAGTATATACCAAATATATGTGAATCGCACGCTAAGTATATGTATTTTTTATACGAGATATAATCTAAAGTACAAATACTAAGGCGAATGAGAGAGGGATAGAGACATGAGGACGAAGACGAGTGAGATAGGAGAGAGGTCAGCAAGAGAATTAGTATGAATCACACTTTATTTTTATAACCCTCCAGGAGCTCCCACCCATTTTGCTCCCTTGGTGACTTGAACTCGCAACCTTCGGATTGAGTGAGGGATGCTTACCATCCGAACAACTCCCTCTTGTCAAATCACACTTGAATATAATGTATCTAAAATAAAGTACACATATTTTGATCCGCATGCACACATTGACATTTTTTTCTATTACGTAGTACTTTCAATAATCATTTAATAAAGAATAGGTTTGAAAGAAAATAATAAAAATTAAATTAATTTATTAAAATAAACAAATAATAATCTATTTTTAATACAAAGAGTCAAAGTAAAATAAAATAATGAGGATTAAATGATTCTGGTGCTGACAGTTCCATTATGAAACACAACTCTGTCCACAAGAATCTCCTTATCATGAAGTGAGAAGTGGACCAAAATTGTCCATTATCTTTGCCTTAAAACTTAAAATGATCCTTGTCTTTTCGTATGGAGCACTAATGATCCTTCTTCTTTGTAAAAATGGTATAGCTTTAGTCTTTAAAGTATTTTCCGCCTATCACTAACAGAAGTTGGTCATATGCACGTGATTGCATTAAATTGATATGACCACTCGCTAACAATGAGACTGCTCATTGAATTAAACACAATCAAAATTAATAACTCAAAGTGACAAAATATGAATATTGACTTATTGATAATGGTTTATTAAATTTATGATTTCGTAAAAGTAATAGCTTTCGAAATGAATAATGAAAGGATAGAGTGTGCACACATTGCTACAAGTACTTATAACCACCTCCCTATCACAATCACTGCTTCGCCAACCATCAATCATCATTGCCGTTAAGTGAATAATGAAAGGATATATTAATTTTTTTTAATGTATTGATTGTCAATTAATGTATTGATTGTAATTAACTATTAATTTTTTTTATTAAAATAAACATCGAAACATAATCAAGTTAAGTGACAATTCAACAGTATGCAACATCAAAAATATTATATATTATAAAGTTAAGGGAAAATACATAAAATCCCTCCTGAACTTGGCACGAAAATTTACTTTAATACTTTAACTACACGGGTATTTATATACCCCTAATCTCATTTAAAGTGAATAAATACCCCCCTAAGAATACAAAACCAGTCTCACAGTGGCAAGTATATTACACACGCGCCAAGTCATTGCCATATCAACGCCAAGTCCACTCAAATTATGTGAAAGTGAATCTCGTTTCTCTCTATATATATATATGTTATATTATTTAATTTTTTATTTTCTTCAAAAAAAAATTCTAAGAAATACTTAAAATTATAAGCTTAAAAAATATTTTGATAATATTCAATATATTATATATCTTAATTAAGATTACAAAATTCAAATGTATATTTTACTTTTTAAAATATTGTGTCAAATCAAAACATGAAAGACAAATTAAAACAAATGAAAGATATATATTTGTAAGTTTTGACCAAAAATTTGTGCATAAAATCTTTAATTTTTTTGAAATGAAATTTATATATTTGTAAATTATGTAAAAAATACTATAAATCATAATAATTGACAATTCAAAATATTTAAAAAATATATGAAAACTTTAAGCTAGTTTGAATTTCAAAATTCGAAAAGTGTCACATAATTGAGACGGAGGGAGTAATTGATAGCAGTATGTGCTACTATCTACCGCCTAGCATGCATGGTCCACTGACATCAAACGGTTAGGGGTTGTTTGATAAAGTGTACTGTGACTATTTGATAGGTTATTTTGAATACTAGACCTATTTCAATTTTTTCTGAAAATTTTATATGGTAATCTTGAACTATTGGTGTAACTATGATTATTTAGCTGTGAGTATTCCAATTGAATTGTACTATCTTATGCTTATATTATTATAATATTATTCCTCTTAGAAGAAAAACATGAAAATATATGGGTGATTTACGTTGAATTGGTGAGCGAAGTGTTCTGTTAGAAATTGTTAACAAATCTTAGTATGAAATTATTGGCGTATAGATAAGTGCTGCAGGTTGTTTTCATTGTAAGTAATTTATTTCGCAAATAATGAGTTTTGACTTTTTAATTGTTTTAATTATCAAATTATAAATCAAATTTTGGTATATCTTGATAGGTAGTTAAATGTTAGGTTTATTATATTATATGAATAGCATTAAAGTTATGTTATTTGGAAGAATTAATACTTAACCCTAGGCTTGAATTTAAGAAATAAGAGACTTGGCATATTCATTGACCTCAAGATTAGGAACTTGAATAAAGATTTGTGTTTGATGATTTTTGGAATCTAGGCTTGAAGTATAGCAATATGAATGCCTATGGACTCATTTTCTTACGAATATTGTATACTTGATAGATTGGAAACATTC
>JAJOOS010011592.1:0-10265 GCA_029582725.1 Solanum chiquidenum | reverse complement strand
ACGACGCCTTGAGGTCCGGGGGGTCCCAGGGGTGGGCCTCGAGGTCCTGGGGGTGGGCCTGAGGGGCACGACGCCTCAAGTTTCGGGGGGTGGGCCTCGGGGCACGGCGCCGTTCCCGGGGTTGGCCTCGAGGCACGGGGCGGGGGGGTCGGGGGGGTGGGCCTCGGGGGCACGACGACTGCAATGTTAGCAGTTCTTTCGGAACCACTGCACTGATAGCTCATGTGTTGGGAAGGTATGATCGTGATTCATTGTGATGCCACCTAATAAACAAGTAACGACTTCTCTGTCCTGTAAAAAAATGGTTATGACTCGCACGCACAACTAAGCCTACCTAAGGATGCTGCTTGATATATGAGAGAGAGAAAATGGTCCGCGTATATGAATTTGCTAAACTTTGTTTCACCAAGTTTTGTACCATAAATATTGATTTTACAACGAAGTTGACCTGGTTGTTCAATGGAACAATTGCTTAGTGTGCATATATTTGTATTCTTGTTATCTAAATTATACTCTGTTGTGTTTTAGGCTATTAATGGTGGCAAATGCAGGAGACTGCCGAGCAGTATTTTGCCGTAACGTCAATTGACATGTCTCAAGACTCTGCAGACTAAATTATCCATCAGAGAGGAGGCGTGTTGAAGGTGGATTTATTGCTGATGGCTATCTGAATGGTATACTATCAGTGACCAGGCCTGCCTTGGGGGACTGGGACATGAAGCTGCCTCGTGGCTGCCTCTCCTCTGATTGCAGTGCCAGAATTTCGAGTATCTAATTTGAAAGTAACGTTTCAACACAAGTCATTTTGATCAATTTGTTCACTTAGACAAATTGAAAAGGCATCACTATCAAGCACTCTACTGCAGTAATCGGACCTCAGCAGTATCTGTTTCAGATATTGAATACTCACGTATTAAAGGAACGTAAGATATTAGAAGCCCGCCAATGCATTTTGGTTGTAGTGACACTATACCATTGTGAATTTTCATATATAATACCAACCATGAGATGACAAAATAATAGAATGTCATACTTCCATTATACAATTAAATATATTTCTATTTAATAATTAGAAGCACATTATAATTCATTAACATGACAAGGTTTAAAGATGACAAAATAATGTAGGCATTAACTCTGTATATTAGTTCTCCCCTATTTGGTACACTTTTTCATTTTATGCCCATGGATCTGGCGCTCGGAGATTCTAATTTTTTTTTCTCAAAAAACTTTATGAGGATCTCCGTTATGAAACGGGAACCTTCACATATACTCACACCATTTTTTTAATGCCCATTTTAGCATTTATATGCCTTCTTTTAAGAATCACCCAAATTCTCTGATTTTTCGTGTGTATATATTAATTAGCCCATGAATCTAGCGCTCGGAGCATCATAAATTTTTTTCTCAATTTTTTTTGAGGACCTCCGTAAATGAGTTGGGGAACATTCACGTATACTCACACCATTGTTTTAACGCCCATTTCCGCATTTACAAGACAATTTTTAAGAATCGTCTAAATTTCCCAATTTTTGTTTGTATTAATTAGCCCATGGATCTGGCACCTAGAGCACCCGATTTTTTTTTTCTCAAAATTTTTTATGAGGACCTCCCTAATGAGTTGGGGAACCTTCACGTATACTCACACCATTTTTTAACACCCATTTCCGCATTTAAAAGCCCTTTTTAAAAATCGCCAAATTCAACAATTTTTCTTGTGTATTAGCCCATGGTTTTAGTGCCCGAAGCACCCAATTTTTTTTCCTAAAAAATCATTATGAGGACCCCCATAATGAGTTGGGGAACCTTAACTACACTAACACCATCTTTTTAACGCCCATTTCCGCATTTACAAGTTCTTTTTTAAGAATCGCCCAAATTTTCAGATTTTCGTGTGTATAAAAGCCCATGGATCTGGCGCCCAGAGAACCCAAAGTTTTTTTCTCAAAAAACTTTATAAGGACATCTGTAATGAGTTGGGGGAACCTTCACGTACACTCACACTATTTTTAACGCCATTTCCGCATTAAAAAACCCTTTTTTAAGAATCGCCCAAATTTCTCAATTTTTCATGTGTATTAGCCCATTGATTTGGCGCCCGGAGCACCCAATTTTTTTCTCTAAAAAAACATTATGAGGACATACGTACTCACATAATTTTTTAACGTTCATTTACGCATTTACACGATTTTTTTTAATAATCGCCTAAATTCTCCAATTTTCGTGTGTATAAGCCCGTGGATCTGGCGCAAGGAACACCCAAATTTTTTTTCTCAAAAAACTTTATGAGGACCTCTGTAATGAGTTGGGAACCTTCACGTATACTCACACCATTTTAAATGCCCATTTTCGTATTTACAAGACCTTTTGTAAGAATCGCCAAAATTTTCCAATTTTTCGTGTGTATTAGCCCATAAATCTGGCGCACGGAGAACCCAATTTTTTTGTAACATCTCGCAACTAGAAAGAAGTGTAAAAAAATATGAAAATAGTCATTTTTGGAAAGTATAAGGAAATCTGGAAAATTGTAAGTAAGTTAGAATGAGTTTTTGGTCAACTTCAAACAACCATAACTCCTAGCTCAGGATGAGTTAGGTGCAGTTCCAGATATGGTTGGAAAACTCTTGGAATGATCTTTCCAACGCAGCCAAGTTTGCGCGATTCTGAGTTTGTATGAGTAAATTATGCCTTTCGGAAGTTAGAATGTTGGATTAAGGAAAGTCCAAATCCGGATGTGTGAAGGGTAAACTAGTCTTTTCCTTACCTGATTTGCCTATTTCATTTTTAGGAATTAATTGGGGTAAAACAAGACTTTATCCAGTTTAGAAAAATTAGAATTTACGCTAGGGATTGGAGAGGAGAAGAAAGAAGAGAAAAGAGGAGAGAAATCAAGAAATCGCCAAGAACGTTCAAGCTTTGCGAGTGGAAATCGTCGGGGGTGATCCCTAGAAGGTATGTGAGATCACATAGTGTTGGGTTAGTTCACCCACACGCCAAACTTGTTTCAATTCAGCAAAAAAAATTAGAGTTGTTCTAATGTTAAGAAAGTGAAATTCTTGAAGAACATTGTTGAATTCTTGTTGGTTGATTGATGAATGCCTAGTGTTGATTTGATTCGTGTTTCTGGGTTTTTTTACGAGTTAAATCTATTGGGTATTGAGGGTACAAATGATCCTAAGTGTTTGAGAAAAGAACCTTTGAAGTTAAGAGGGTTTAGAGATGAAAAACGAAGAAGAAAAGTCGTCAAACATCTGGGGATAAAGGTGGGGAGTCGCGCCAGCCAGCTCCCCCCAAAAGGGTCTCTGAATGTTCACCCTTGAGGTGTCGCGCCAGCCAGAGCGCCCCAGACTTGTCTCTGAATATTGAGGGTTGGCGCCCCGCGCCTCTCAGAGCGCTAGGGACGCCAGTTCTCCCCATCCGTTCCCCACCTTTTCGTACTTGTTCCTTAGCAATGGACCTATGTTTCTAAGTTGATTCCAACACTCTAAGGTACATCTAAACATCATGAAATCATCCATAAACATGAGATCATTAACCTTGAATCCATAATTCAATTCAAGGAAAGTTAGGATCAAAGTCAAGAGAAGTTAAGAGTCAAGTCTAGAAGTTAAGAGCAAGTCAAAGCAAGGTTTATAAAGTTCCAAAAGTCTTTAACAAATGTTTTAACTTTGTTTTAAGACTCAAGTTTTCAAGTTAAGAAAAGAGTAAAGAGTTGAGTTCATTTCTCAAAAAACTATAAGGGAACTAAGTATTCCCCAAAGAGTTTATTTCATATTTGAGCAAGAAAAGGGAACATCGATTCCAAGAGAGCTTTTAAGCGAAGTTTTGAGTAATTACCTCAAACCAAAGAAATAAGTTTATTTTTTAAAACATATGAGCTAAGTATATTTTGGGAGTAGTATTGAGCACCGATATGGGGATGCGAGTTCATATTAACTCAAGTTTCCATAAACCATGTAGCCATCATGGGTTGTAAATGATCATACTTTTTAGATGATTCCTAAAGATGCTTTTAGCATAGACTAGTGGATCCACTAAGTTAAGCGTTCTATATGACGGCAAAGTATAGGACAGTTTTGGCAGCATGGGCAAGACTCTGTACTTAGGCTTATAGTGGTGGTTGTCGGTTAGAGAATCTCCCACAGAAACTATATTACTTTGTTATATGAATAAAGCTGAGTTTGTTATTGCATTTTCTTTAACGAAATAAGTTGCTTTCATTGTTTTATAAAGCTTTTCATATATTGCATGTGTCTTATTGCTTTATTATGAGTTGAGTTATTCATGAGTTGAGAAGAGCCAAGGTAAGTGTTTCTTTCAAAATCCTTTCAAGCCTATATCTTGTTTTAGCATTCCAATTCGCATACTCGTACATTCAATGTATTGATGACAGTTGGCCTAAATCTTATTATGATGCAGACACAGGTAACCAGGATCATCATCCCGCACCTCGTTAATCCAGTTGAGCACTCAGAGTCAGTGGTGAGCCTCCTTGCTTTTCGGAGGACTCTTTTATTTGCTTTTTAGTCTTTCTTTATTAGGATGTTGAGGGGTCTGTCCCAACATCCATCTCAGTATAGAGGCTTCATAGACAGTCAGACAGTTAGTTATGAGTCTCTCATCTTTGTATTGCAAATGTTTTGCTATGAGACTTATGTTGCCAATTTGGGTAAGATGTTATTTCTTTAAGTTATTGTTTAAACTTATTTTTGTTGAGTAAGTCTTCCGCTGAGTTCAGAAAGCTAGGCCAAGGGTTTGCTTAGGACCAACGATGGTCTTCGAGTGCCAGTCACGTCTGGGGTGTAGACTCAGGGCATGAAATTGTTTTTCTCAAAAAACTTTATGAGGACTTCCGTAATGAGTTGGCAAACCTTCACGTATACTCACACCATTTTTTTAACGCTCATTTCCATATTTACAAGCTCTTTTTTAAGAATCGCCTAAATTATCCTATTTTTCGTGTGTATTAGCCCATGAATCTGGCGCTCAGAGCATCCAATTTTTTTTCTCAAAAAGTTTTATGAGGACCTCCGTAATGAGTTGGATAACCTTCACGTATACTCACACCATTTTTTTAACGCCATTTCCGCATTTACAAGTCCTTTTATAAGAATCGCCCAAATTCCCCAATTTTTCGTGTGTATTAGTCGATCTGGCGCCTGGAGCACCCAAATTTTTTTTCTCAAAAAACCTTATGAGGATATCCGTAATGAGTTGGGAAAACTTCACGTGTACTAACACCATTTATTTAACGCCCAATTCCACATTTACAAACCCTTTTTTAAAAATGACCCAAATTGCCTGATTTTTCGTGTGTATAGCTTATGGATCTGGCGCCCAGAGCACCTAAAGTTTTTTTCTCAAAAAACTTTATGAGGTCCTCCGTCAAGAGTTAGGGAACCTTCACGTATACTCACACTATTTTTTAACGCTCATTTCCACATTTACAAGCCCTTTTTTAAAAATCACCCAAATTCCGCAATTTTTTGTGTGTATTAACCCATGGATCTTTTGCCCGGAGCACCCAATTTTTTTTCTCAAAAAACGTTATGAGGACCTTTGTAATGAGTTGGGAAACCTTCACGTATACTCACACTATTTTTTAAAGCACATTTCCACATTTACAAGCCCTTTTTTAAGAATTTCCCAATTTTCTCAATTTTTCGTGTGTAGTAGCCCACAGATCTAACGCCCGAAGCACCCAAAAAAAAATTCTCAAAAATCTTTATGAGGATCCCGTAATGAGTTGGGGAACCTTTGCGTATACCCATATTATTTTTTTACGCCTATTTCCGCATTTACAAGCCCTTTTTTAAAAATTGTCAAAAATTTCTGATTTTTCGTATTTATTTGCCCATGAATTTTGCGCACGAAGCACCCAATTTTTTTTTCTCAAAAAACTTTATGAGGACCTCCGTAATGAGTTGACAAACCTTCACGTATACACACACCATTTTTTTAACGCTCATTTCCGCATTTACATGCCTTTTTTTAAGAATCTCCTAAATTCTCCTATTTTTCGTGTGTAGTAGCCCATGAATCTGGCGCCCGAATCATTCAAATTTTTTTATTCAAAATCCTTTATGAGGACCTCCGTAATGAGTTGGAGAACCTTCACGTATACTCACACCATTTTTAATGCCCATTTTCATATTTACAAGCCACTTTTTAAGAATTGCCCAAATTCCTTGATTTTTTATGTATATTATTAGCCCATGGATCTGGCTCCCGAAGCACCCAAATTTTTTTCTCAAAAAACTTTAGCAGGATCTCTGTAATAAGTTGGGGAACCTTCACGTATACTCACTTCATTTTTAACGCCTATTTTCGCATTTACAAGCCCTTTTTTAACAATCACCCAAATTTCCTCATTTTTCGTGTGTATGAGGACCTCCGTAATGAGTTGGTGAACCTTCACGTATACTCACACCATTTTTAAACGTCAGTTCCGCATTAACATGTCCTTTTTTAAGAATTGCCTAAATTCCCCAATTTTTCGTGTGTATTAGCCAATGGATCTAGCGCACAGACTACCTTAAATTTTTTTCTCAAATTTTTTTATGAGGACCTTCGTAATGAGTTGGGAACCTTCATGATATTCACATCATTTTAAAGCCTGTTTCTGCATTTACAATCCCTTTTTTAGGAATCGCCAAAATTCTCCAATTTTTTGTGTGTATTAGCCCATTGATCTGGCTCCCGAAGCACCTAAAATTTTTTTCTCAAAAAGCTTAATGAGGACCTCTGTAATGAGTTGGGGAACCTTCACGTATACTCACACCAATTTTAATTCCCATTTCCGCATTTACAAGCCATTTTTTTAAGAATCGCTCAAATTCACCGATTTTCGTGTGGATTAGCCTATCGATCTGGCCCTTGGAGCACCAAAAAATTATTTCTCAAAAAACATTATGAGGACCTCCGTAATGAGTTGGGGAACCTTCACATATACTCACACTATATTTTTAACGCCCATTTCCGCATTTACAAGCCCTTTTATAAGTATCGCCCAAATTCCTAGATTTTCGTGAGTACTAGCCCATGGATCTAGCGCCCGGCGCACCAAAATATTTTTTCTCAAAAAACTTTATGAGGACCTTGGTAATGAGTTGGGGAACCTTCACGTATACTCACACTATTTTTTTAACGTCATTTCCGCATTTACAAGGTTTTTTAAGAATCGACAAAATTCCCAATTTTTGTGTGTGCTAAGACCATGGATCTGGCGCCTGTAGCACCCAATTTTCTTTTGTGAGGACCCTTAAATAATGAGTTGGTGAGCCTTAACGTATACTCACATAATTTTTAACGCCTATTTATGCATTTACAATCCCTTTTTTAAGAATCACCCAAATTTCTTGATTTTTCGTGTGTATTAACCCATGGATCTGACGCCTAGAGCACCCAAAATTCTTTTTTTTTTCAAAACTTCAGGAGGAAATCCGTAATGAGTTAGGGAACCTTCACGTATACTCACACCATTTTTTAACGCCTATTTCTGCATTTACAAGCCTTTTTTTATGAATCACCCAAATTCCTCGATTTTCGTGTGTAATTAGCCCATGGATCTGGAGCAGGGAACACCCTATTTTTTTTCTCAAAAAATTATTTGAGGACCTCCGTAATGATTTGGGGAACCATTAGGTAGACTCGTACCATTTTTAATGCTCATTTTTGCATTTACATTCTCATTTTTAAGAATCGCCAAAATTCCCTGATTTTTCGTGCGTATTAGCCTATTAATCTAGCGCTCGGAGCACCCATAAATTTTTTCTCAAAAAACTTTATAAGGACCTCCGTAATGAGTTGGGGAACGTTCACGTATATTCACACAATTTTTTTAACGTCCTCTTCTGATTTTACTAGCCCTTTTTTAAAAATTGCCCAAATTCCCTGATTTTTTGTGTATATTATTAGCCCATGGATCTAGCGTCGGAGTTCCCAAAACTGTTTTCTCAAAAAACTTTATCAGGACCTCCGTAATAAGTTGATGAACCTTCACGTATATTCACACCATTTTTTAACGCTCATTTCCATTTTTCCAAGCCCTTTTTAAAGAATCACCCAAA
Source organism: Solanum chiquidenum (assembly GCA_029582725.1). Classification (NCBI taxonomy): domain Eukaryota; kingdom Viridiplantae; phylum Streptophyta; class Magnoliopsida; order Solanales; family Solanaceae; genus Solanum; species Solanum chiquidenum. The sequence continues at coordinate 2,196 of JAJOOS010011592.1, read as the reverse complement.
TTCTCTTATTTTCGTGTGTATTAGTCATTCATCTGGCGCCCGGAGCACCCATATTTTTTTTATGAGGACCTCCGTAATGAGTTATGGAACCTCATGTATACTCACACCATTTTTTAATCACATTTCCGCATTTACAAGCGCGTTTTTAAGAATAGCTCAAATTTTCTGATTTTTAATGTGTATTAACCAATGGATTTGGCACCGGAGAACCCAAAAGTTTTTTCTCAAAAAACATTATGAGGACCTCCTTAATGAGTTGGGGGAACCTTCATGTATACTCACATCATTTTGAATGTCCATTTCCGCATTTACAAGCCTTTTTTTAAGAATATCCCAAATTCCCCCATTTTCGTGTGCTAATGCCTATGGATCTGGGCCTAAAGCACCCAATTATTTGTTATAAAATTTTTTTATGAGGACCTTTGTATTAAGTTGGGAAATCTTCACGTATATTCAGACTATTTCTTTAATGCTCATTTGCGCATTTTCAAGCCTTTTTTTAAGAATGGCCCAAATTCCTCGATTTTTCGTGTGTATTAGCCCATAGATCTAGCGCTCAGAGCACCCAAATTTTTTTTCTTAAAAAACTTTATGAGGACCTCTGTAATGAGTTGGGAAACCTTCACGTATACTCACAATATTTTTTAACGCTAATGTTGACATCGAATTTTGACCCTCCCCGATAGGAATTAGTTTTAAGCTTCTTTTATTTCAAATAATTTGAAATAATTAGCTTTACGAGGTTCAAATATTTTTTCAAGTTACTCTTAAGAATTTTAGTTACTTTTCATAACATTTTAAATGTTTCAAATAATAAATATATGTATATTTTATATATATATAATTAATATATCTTTTAAACAAAAATCACCTCAAGATTTTACATTTTTAGATAAGTACGTTATTAATTTAGTTTAAATCATAATTGCCATTTCAAACATTAGTTCGTATTTATTTATTTTATTTTTTAAAAAAAAAAACAATTACTTTATATTCGAGTTGATTATTTTATATCGTTAGAATTGAGAAGCTCATTGATTAATTTCTACTAACTCATCTTTTATTTAGTTAAACCAAATCACCGATTGAGATCAATTTGTCTAAGTTCTTAAATTCAATTGGCTATAATTTTAATCAAATGGGCCAAATTTTCAATTTCAATTTAACCTCCTTCTTACTTCACACTAAACCCATTTGTGATAGGCTAGACTTGGGCCTATTTCTTCATTCCAATTCAATACCCATTGCCAGCCTATAAAACTCCAAATATTCCTAGCCCACTACTTGCAATTCGTTCTGCCCATTACTCAATTCCTACCAAAAGGCCCACCAATACATACATCAACAACTTACAGTGCGCATACAATTCCAAAACGACCCCAACATCGTTTCTTCTTCCTTTTCAGCGAAACCCAGAAACCAGAGACCCAGAACATCGTACAATTTCCAGAAAACGACAACAAAAGGAGCAGCGAGGAACAGAGAGAGTACACTGCGATTTTGTCTTCTTCCTCGCGTCCCTCTCGATCCGTACATTAGCAGCAGCACGCGTTTCTCCCCTTTCCTCTTCCGGAATGAGTTGAAATCTCAGAGGGAAGGTTGTCGTCTCGAATTGGTGAAAGGATTTCAAATTTGAAATTCGAAATGGGCCTTGTCTCTTTTCATCCGTTTCCTGCCATTATCGAACCCTATTTCCCTTTATATAGATTGCTCTTTATTTACTGTAAAGGGGGGGGGGGGTTTGAGAAAGTGGAGAGATTTTAAGGAGAAAGAAATTTTAACCAAGGCATCAAAAGTAACTAATACCTACAATATATATTTCAAAGAGAAGCAGAGGAGGGACTCGTTTTGGGTGTTTTTGGTTTGATATTCTTGCCCAAATTTCTCGGCTACTATTCGTGTTTCAGACTCGTGTGGAAGAAGCCGTTGTTCCTCTGCTCGTTCTGTCTCAATTTCGCTACACCGTTAAAGGTAATACACATCTTTTATTCAACTATCTTTGCTTTTAATACGTTGTCGGTGTGTGGGCTGTTTACATTATGATGTTTGAGCTTATTGTGACTCACTGTCTATCATAAATCAGTCCGTGGTTGGTTCATTTGCTTCCGAATATTGATAAGAGTTGAGGCTCTTCGTTTCCCTTTGTCTACTATTTCATCTTTTGATTTCGACTGTGGTTGGAATATATATATAGAT
>JAJOOS010011591.1:0-16290 GCA_029582725.1 Solanum chiquidenum | reverse complement strand
ACAATTCACGCACTTAACTACCAACGCGATTCAACAATTTATATGTCAAGTGTTACTTTTCGACGAAGAAGAAAAAAAACCTTAAGTTTTGGGGTTGAAGTTGATCTGATCTGAAGAGCAGTAGGTTTGATTGAAATATTTTGATCACTTGCACATGAGTACACCAACACTACTCTTTGTGCAGGCTTTTCTCTTTTGTTGGAACATGATTTCCAAATTAGAGGAGTAGCAGCAAAAGAAGAGTGTCTCACAGCCATAATTAGTATGGGAAACAAAATAATGGAGGAAGAAGGAAGAGAAGATAAAATTATAAATGAAATGAAATGTTGTTTGTTCTATACAGTATTTAATAAATTAAACCAAACTAATTAAGGCCTTGTATTAATATTAAAGTATTCGAATGATTTGATGTTAATCCTTGGTTTTTTGTTTGTAAGCTAAAGAGGATGATATTAATATATGGGAAACTAATATTGGGTGTTTTGTCAATTGTCACGATGCATTATCTAATTATAGGTTTCAAGGGGGGAAGTGGGACCTATCAGCATTATCTTCAAACTACTATTAATGTATTGTGTTGGTATATATATATAAGGGCTTATAAAGTCATTTCGACGGTTGATTACATTTTTTATTTTCCTAATTGACTTATTTGTTTGTTGGTGGGTCTCTCATCCTTTCACTGTGATAAGGTATGTTTGTCTCAATTTTCATGAAAACTAAAATAAGAAATTAAGAAGATTATGGGTGTTTTCGGTACAAAAGAAAATGTATTCTGTTAAAAATATTTTTTTTTAAAAAGTAAGTGGTTTTTTTACATTAAAAAATATTTTTTTATAAGAATCTACGTATAATTAAATAAATATTACTTATGAGAGACGAGTGAAGATGAAGTATGTTGAAGAGTGAGGAGAACACAATTAACAGTTAATATTTGATGTCGCTTATATAACCTGTTTTCTACTTTCATTTGGAAAGTTATACCCCCACCTCCCAAAAAAAAACTTGTTTTTTAGAGAAAAAATATTTTTGAAATTATTTAACCAATCTAAGATGGAAAAACTAATTATTTTTTTTAATAAACAGGAAAGAAACACATATTTATTAATAATAAGAAAGAAGTCTATTTATGACTTTTTCTATAACTATAACATAAAGATTTTTATTAATAATAATGGAGTAAAGTCAGAGTACTTGGAGAAACTGGGTTCCAGCACGTCCGCAAGGAGAATTGTGTTTTATCCCTTAGTGAGACTATAGTCTCGAATTCAAATTAATGAATTTTAGATACAGATTGATTAATAAAATTAACACTTTAAGAAATGACAACTTTGTTGTTTTGAATGACTAGTTTCGGTTGATTATTCCCAATAAAGTGAGATTAAAATGTATTATCTCACTAATATGTATTTTTCTTTTATAGTGAGGTTTCCATTATAGTTGTTATCTCAAAGTTGATAGTCCCACACTTGATACTTGTTTATCATTTATTTTCTAAGAAAAAAAAGGAAGTCCAATGTAAAATTTCAGTATGAATAAACTCTATTAGCACTACTATAATATTAATTAAGCATTTTATTAATCTTTTGTGGCTTCTCATACAATCAGAAGCCAATACAATCCTTTACGTTACCTCACAAGTATTTTTTTTTTGTTGAAAAAGGAAACGTGTTGGACCTATATATAATTTCAAGTTTAACTATCAGATAAATAAAAAATTATGTACTAGTAACATTCCGTAAAAATGGAACTTATAAATATAAAAAACTGTGGTCCATCAAACCTCTTTTCTACTAAATAAGGTAGAAGATACTTTTATAAACAAACAACTTCTTAGAAATTATGCAAATGTATGTTATTTTTAATATAATAAATCAATCGAACAATAAGAAATAATATTAAAATAATTTAATCTTAACATAATTAATCTCGACATAAACTATCTTCGAAGTAAACAGCCCATAAGAGTGACAAATAAGCCTATGAAAGCAATAGTTGCTCAACCCGTCCATTTATTACTCAATTTACTTTAATTTGTTCAACTCAATTTATTTAAAAGTTAAGTTAATGTATAATCCAAAGTGATCAAATACGAAACCTTATCAGCTCAAATAACATTTGAACCATTTAAAATCTGCCTATTTATTATCTAAATTCATTTCATTTTAACCCGTTCAAATTTAACTCAATCCACGAAACACATTATTATTTTGTTGGTACAAATCGAAACCTAGAAATAGAGGAGCAGCTCATGCTAAATAGGGGATAAAGTAGTACGTGGTGACAAAAGCCCAAGGAAGGGCCCCGACATTCCTTTCAGTTTTTTGGTTTACTAAAACAGTATTATCAATAGTACTAACAGTTTCTGACGTGGATTAATTATGTTAACATTAACACCTAATAAGAGAGACAAAAAGTTTTGCTTTGCACTACGGTAACAAAGCACTTTACTAGGAGTACTATTTTTTAACCTTTAATTATTCAGTCTTAGGAGCATGAGCCCACCCTACAACACAGTTTAGGGCTTTAATAATAACAATATCAATAACCTTAAAAGAAGTTTTCCATCTTCTTACATTATTACATATTGGAGTTATAAAATATCCATGAAATTTGTTCTTGTAATCTGAAGTTGTTGCTCGTGTTTTTTATCTTTTTGATGGTACTACGGTATAAAGATTACTTATATTATTCATATATAAAAAAAAAGTTAACTTCAAAAATTGGATGCAAGTTCTAAGCATTTGGTATGCAAAAAAATTATTATGAAAACTAATAATAGGTAATTTGGTACAACTGATATTCTCTATGTTGCAATTTACGTAGTGTACTCAGTATTTAAGATTATTTTTAAAAAAAATTGCAGTAAAAATCAAATCGTATACATATATATATGATTATTAAATCATCTCTATAAAACAAAAAGTTAAAGATTAAATTATTTTTGATAAAATAAAGGTCATTATTTTAACATGTTAAAAAGAAAAGGTATGTTACAGTAGTTGAGACATACGGACTAACTTGCTACATTATTATTATATTAATAGGTCGCTAGGGAGTTGGTTTAGAATAGTTATGTAGATATTAAGTACTGTATAAATATATTATGTTTGATAGTTAATTAGGAGGTAAATTATTCATATATAAAATTAATATAGTGTTTAGTTTGTAATTTAAAAATCTGCATAACTATTAGTCTATTACATATAAAACTAAAATATAATTAACTAATTCATGCATAACTAATACATCATATATATAATATATATATATATATAAGTCTTTGAGAACGTGATTTGCACGTTGTCCCATATTATTATTATTATAAAACTTCTTTATATTTTAAAAATTGAATTATAAAATAGAAATTGTTGAAATTCAAAATATTAATTCACTTTCCATGTTTTCTGATAGGCACACCATATAGTTTAAATGTGAACATAAGCAATGTTGGTTATGTTTTCAAATGCCTCACATCTTAAAATTTATGTCATGACTTTCAGAAACTGGGAATTCCTCCTCTTATAGTCGTATGAATAACAAGAAGTTGTTGTCGAATGAAAATAGTGTTTTTGTAAATGTTGAACAAAAAGTTGATCAACATATGCCTTCTTTAATATGGCTAGAATATCATTGTCAATTTTATAGAATACACCTAGTAATAAAAGTAGTAATTATATTATGACGAAGATAATAAATTATTACTGACATCAAAAAATTGAATCAATATATATTAATTATAATTGCACGTACATGTATCCTTTCTTTGATTCAAGATTAGGATTTCTTTAACATAAGAATATTATTTGTATGGTTGAAATATAATCGTATTACGAAATATAATAAGAATCAATCCCTATTCAAGAACATTTTCTTTCATATGAAAATTTGACATGAGAGTATTACTTGTATTGTTCAAGTATAATTGCATTAGGAAATATAATAAGAATCAATCCTTATTAAAGAACAAGGGACTTGATATAAAAAGTTGAAATATGTAAAAGATGTTAAAAAGTATAATATCTAAATATCTTGAAAATTATACAGACAAATTTTCAAATCTCAAAAATCTTATTTCTATATCACGTTTCCTACAAACTATATTTTATGTATGTGAAATAATAAAATTGATAAAAAAAAAAGTTATAAAATGCATATCTGTTATGTACCTGATGGTGAAAAGTGAAGAGCACACAGTTTCCAAACAAAATCTGAAATGAAGAGAAATAAGTAAGAATTAATTAGCAAACTCAAGGAAATCTTCATATATTAAATATATATTGTTGAGAACTAAAATGAGCATAAGAGGAATAAAGTAGTTACCAATCAACAATGTATATTTATATATTCAAACTTTTATGGCATATAGCTGCTAATCTATATATATATTATATAAAGCTTAAAGATGAAAGATTAATGTGACTTGAGTTGTATCAAATCACTGCACATGCACTATATATTACTCCAATTCTATTTGACAAGGAACATGAAAAGTTCACATAACCGTTGGAAGCTCAAGGGAAAAAATAGTAAATGTGAGATATGAAATAGTAGGATTGCAAATTGAGTTCAAGTAATCTGTATTAGGTTAATTAATGGGCAGATGAAAGATTTTATCAATTAAATGTAGTTGAATTACTGATAAATAACTTTTTTTTAAATGATAAAATGATTACTTAACTTTTAACTATTTAATATTTTATTATTTACATGTTTTATAATATTTTTATTTAGTCTAGGGGTAAAATGGTAATCCAACTTTGAATGTTGAAGCTTCCCACTTATAATAATACTAGTTCTGAAAACGTGTGTTGCACGTTTGTCTTAACGTACGATCTAAAATTTATGTAAATCTAATCTCATGTCGATATAAAAATTTATCACATTATATTTTTATAAATACAATAAAGCTTGTATTGATTAATATATATTTTCTCTTATTTAGAAATGAAACTTTTGGTGTACGAACACGGCAGTAGACTATTGTACTTAGAGCAAAGTAAATTGTACGGTTAACTTGTCATTGAATGGACACGTGGATTCTTTTTTTTTTTTTGGTGATGCACTTTAATTTACATGTTCTTCTTAGTTGCAATTCTCTGTATTCATCTCTCTCAAAGAGAATTTTTCAATTCGGAGTATAATAATTAATATTTGGTGATATAGAACAAGACAAGATTATCTTTGTGCAAGTTTTTAATTGTTATTGGCTGATGTTAAAAAATTTCAGTTTGTAACAATTATTGAGCTTTATTATCCTTGAGGTGATTAATTAAACTATACTAAGAAAAGCCAATAAAGATATCGTCAGCATTTTGAAGCTCATTGATAAAAGTCATCATTTAGTGACAATGAACTAATTTAAGAAAGTCACAGGTCTAATATTATTTAGTGATTTTAGCATGCAAGACATGATCCATACAAGCTTATTAATATGACTTTCTAAGTCAATATACAATGAAATTTTGAGTAGTTTCCTTCTTTTATATACTCGAGTGACTTTTTGCTTGCAAGGTTGACCGCAAACATTTGCTCTTTTATTCTCACGTTATCATTTCTCCATTTCAGTACTAATTAAGGGGTCGTTAGGTACAAAAAATGATAATGCAAGGATTATTAAAAAGCTTATTTCCAATTATACCCTTGAATTATTATGTAATTGGGTCAAGGTAGATAATTATCGGACAATATAATTTTTTAATGGTCTTGTAACTAGCTAATGAGAAGAACAGTTTTGTTAATTGTCATGTTTGTATTTTTTTCACTTGAATTATTTGAGGATAAATAATTGTCTTCTTAATAAACTGACCACTCACAAAATGTAAATTTTCAATTAAAAATAAAATAAATCATCTACTTTTATAATCGAAAAGACTGTCAACAATGACAAAATTGTATAAACCATCTATATTTACACATAAAAATTACAAGTGATAGTTTTAAAAAATCATCTTTATATATATATATATATATATATCAACAACACTTAAATTAGCCTTTGTTAAGACTACTCATATTTTGCATCAATGGCATTCAGGTCTACAGTAAGTAAAGTTAAATTTATTATTTTCTAGAGTTACATTTTTATTGTTCAAATGTGTGTTAAAACAGCCATTGAAATTTTTTGTTTAACCTTAATGTAGAGTTTGTGGAAATCTATGGCTACTCGAGTTAGCGCAAATTCTGCTTTTGCAAAATCAAACATTACCAGGTCATATGCTAGTGTGTGTATATAATATATATATATATAAATAAAAATATATTCAATTAAGATGATAAACGTCATATAGTGATATATTTGTCTTTTTAATTAGTAAATGTTAGATAACTCTCATTTCAAATTTGTATTGATTTATATTGGATTTTTTTTATTAACAAGCAACTCTCTCTAAAAAAATTGTAAGCTAATTTATTTAAATAAATTTACTAGTACAAAAATAAAACATAAAATCAAGAAAACAAACAAAATAATTAAAAATGATTTGAGGGATATTATTGTCTTTACATAGACTTATCCCATGGTATTATATCCTATGTATTACTAATACCTCCAAATGGATGTATTATATAATACATCATATAATATCATGTAGGATGTATAACAAATCCATGGATTAGTTAGTTATAGGAAAAATTACAGAAATCCCACCTTTTAGTTTACTTATTACCATTATCCCCTATAAGTTTTATATATTTCCAAAATCCCTCATTTTCGCGCATCAGATTAGTGTATCTCGCGCATCAGATTAATGTATCAGCGCTTATATTATTGTATCTCGCGCACTTATATTATTGTATCTCGCGTATTAAATTAGTGTATCATGTATAAAATGTACATCAGATTAGTGTATCATGTATAAAATGTACATCATATTAGTGTATCATGTATAAAATGTAATGTATCTTACTTAACAATTAATGTATCTCGTGCATCAGATTAATGTATCAGCGCTTATATTATTGTATCTGTTTTGAGGGATTTCTGTAATTATAAACTTTTAAGGGATAACTGTGGTTTGATTTTATTATAATGGAGTCCGGATAGCTCCGGATTTGATAAAATTCTTAATAGAAATCGTAGGTTTCTTGGTAGTGGAGTAGCTGAAGCAATATACTGAAAGGGTCATGATATGATATTTACAGATTCTGTGATCTTTTAAAAATTATTTCTCATATATTGAAATTAAAATTATTTCTCATGTATTGGGATTATTATGCGATAGACGTGTTGTGATGTGAATTTTTGTATGCTTTACATGATATATCTGTTTGAGTAGCCTTTATGTATAACTTTTTTTCTTGTCAATTACTACTACCACCTTCATTTTGTCCCTTTATGATAAAAGGTTATACATTAAATAAAATTTAAGATTTGGAAATACATTAAAAAAACAAATTGTTGGACCTCGTACCCCGTGCGATGCACGGGCCTCACTTCTAGTTTCTATATAAAGCTTACTTTTGCATCCAAAAATAAATGAAAAGAAGGATTTCAAATATAATCTTCTAGACTAAAATATCTCAATATGTGTTTCTCTATACAAATAGAAGGGTGACAACTAATTCTTTTCATATAACTTTTAGTTATTTGTTTGAAAAATAAGATATGTTGAATTAGGTAAAGCTTATTAAGATAATATAGCATCTGATGATATGTGACATATAAAAAAACTCTTGCTATAAATTTAAGAAGTGCATGTAAACATCACTAATGTGGATGCCTTTTTTGTACACTTTGAGTCGGTACTTAGTTGAATGCAATAAAAAATTAGGTAATAAACATAATACTTGGATATGACCATCATTATTGTCTACAATAATTTTCTTCCAAAGATTGTAGCTAGCTAGATATGATATGAAACAGGAAGAAATAAGCTCTTATAAAATAAGGGGAATAAATTTAATGAAAGAAAGATAAATGTAGCACCTTTTCGATGATCAACTTACATAACATATAATTAAGTGAAATGACAAAGAAAAGAAGAAGAGAGTTTCCATCTCACTTACCCAAAGTATGTAAATTAGTGAAAATGCGCTAAATTTCTTCAATAATTGCCTAAATATTAAATATTAAAAGAGAAGTTTTCGAAGCATGAAAATGTATTAGTTACTTATTGTGCTTGTTATGCTTGTTAGAAGGCCAACTTTGTGAAAATATGAATTTCAACATCCGCAAAGATTTTCAACATCCATTCCCATCACATTGCAAGCTCCGTATGAAGTTTTAGAATGTACGTACACGTACATTTTTCTCCTGTAAAAAACAAAAAAAATATAATAAAAGTGATTAGTGATCAACTAATGTATTTAGAGTAAAATGAAAAATTTATTTAACAATCATGCATTTTTGCTATATAACCATCGGGTGACCTCTTTGCTACACAAATATAATATTGACTCTTATAGTAAATGACCCTAACTCTTCATTCTCCTTATTATTGTTGGAGCAATAAGTGAACATTTATAGGTAATGGGAGAGTAATTTAGATTAGGAAGAAAATCAAAAATAAAAAACGGATAAAACAAACAAGCAGGTATATACCGATTAACATTAGTATAATAGTATAATAATATGATATAATTATTATTTAATATTTAATTTATTAATAGCTTATAACATTTTTTTAATTTAATGTAGGAGTTAAACGGTAATCTACTTTTGCCTAACATATATTCTTCTAATTTATAGTAGGGGTAAAATCGTAATTTAATTTTTAACTTTTTTTTTATTTCCACTTATAATAATATAATATATATATATATATATATATGATAAAAATACATAAATTACTCATAATTAATTCATACGTTACTATATATCTGCATAACTTTACCCGGCCTCCAAACGTCACCTAATAGCATAAAAAATAAAGGTTTAGATGGTGCATATAACCTATGGTAAATCTTACTAAAAAATAATCCATGATTTGATACATCCATCCATTTTACAACTTTGACGAACTTTTCTCGTCTCCCAAAGCATCACACACCTCCATGAGTTTTTTTTTTGTTTTCTTCCTTGTCCTCACTGGTCCAGTACCTAACCAGGAAGGACTATAAACACTGTTGTTTCATTTTCCCTTCAGCTCTTCAACAGGGCCTGAAACTCATCATTTTTGTATATGGTCTCTGTCCTCCTGCTTACCACTCCAATGCATGTTCTTCTAATACTTACCTAATATTCAACAGTTCTTCTGATGAACCTCCTGCTTCCTTTGGCATTGGCATGTGTTATTACTGTTCCCTACTTCACCTAAATAAAACTCTTCTTCAACATGTAAAAATTCCTCAAAAAATCTTACTGTATTTATATATGGATCTTGCAAGTACTAACTACTGTGAATCTCCACCTCTGTTTCCATCTCCAGGGGTAAATGTTTCAAGATTGTTCTTTTATGTTTCTTGAATGATTATGTAAATGGGGTTTCTTTTTGCTGATGATTCTTGATTTTGTTATTGACAGGAAGCAACATTAGAAGGGAAAAATGGGAACCCATTCTTGGATAGTTTCCCTGACCCGCTTTGCAAACTTAATCTAAAGGAGACATCTGATTTTGTGAAGTCATTGCCAACAGTAAGCAATGGAGCAGGGTTTTTAAGGAAAGAAGGAGTAAGTTCAGTGACAAGGAGGAATATGGATGCTCCATCAACACCGGGTCGACCCATTTTCAGCTTCAGTGTTGGGAATTTTTCAAGAAAAAATTTCCCTTCTAAGTGGGATGATGCAGAAAAATGGCTTGTTAATGGAAGTTCTATTCAAGATTCCCCTGCTTCACATCATAATAGTAATAATAATGGCTTAAAGCCAGCATTAGAATCCTCAAAATTGTTAAAGCAGTGCAATGGGTTCAAGTTTAAAGAAACTGAAAATGTCTTTGCAGAAAAAAACAGAGTTACAGATGAAAAGGTATCTAAAGTAGATTCAGATTTTCAGGTGCCTTTACCTTTACACCATCACCATATTTCTGCTGGAGCTGCCAACACTGTTTCTGCTGCAACTGATGTTTTTCTAAAAGGTAAAAAAAAAAGGAGCTTGTTTTTACCCTTAGCTTTATCAATTACAGTTCAAGATTTAAACTTGATAGAAGTTTCAATCTTTAAGGGCATTAGCACTGACCTAATTGTACATTTTAAATTTTGGGTTCTGGATTGAAATTTTAGTGAATTCTCACATATATATCTATGCTGGGAGTCAAAAGTATCAGTGCAGTTGAACAAAAGGTCTCGGGTTCGGGTTTAAGTCTTGGGTATAAACTTAGTTTTGTTAGGATCTATGTATATTTGCCCCTGCATGCTACACAGTAATGTGCATTATATCTTTTAGGTTCTAGCTCTAATTTTGGAAAAATCTAAAACTGATAAAAGGGAACAACTTTATGAATGTTATGGTGGATGTTGAAGGTATACCAGTTTTATTGTAAACTGCAGATAAGTTCACAGATGAAGTGGAATCTATTTATCCCAAATCTAGGTGCTTAGAACCTACAAAAGAAGGATTTTTGTTTGGAAACGCGGCAGGAAAATCGATGAAAGAGGCAACAATGGAGGCAATTCATGAGATTAAACACAGAGATGTTGGGACAGAAATGACCCCAATTGGCAGCTCTACTACTTCAAGATGCCATACTCCATTCAAGAGCCCATCGCCTGCTCGACACAATACCCCCGCGGACAGATCTGGACCATTGGCCTTACCAAGTTCAGGTTCCGATAGCACAGTTGATATCATGCAATTTCAGGAGTGCCATCTAGCAAAATTGCAGTTCGGGACACAATTCGATTCTGTTACAACCAATTGGAGTTCGAGGGAAGAAGAAGAGGAGGATGTATCGAAGAGTTTGAGACATTTTGAGATAAATAATGAGTGTAGAAAGAGCGTCTCGGAGTCCAAAACACGTTCGTGGGAAGAAGAAGAGAAAAACAAATGCTGTCTCAGGTCAGTGGCTTTTGCACTGTTCATTAATATTTTCATGTGTACTTGGAGCTTATTAGTCTTAACTTTTATTTTGAGTTGTAGGTACCAAAGAGAAGAAGCAAAAATTCAGGCTTGGATAAACCTCCAAAATGCAAAAGCAGAAGCTCAATCCAAAAAACTTGAGGTATTTTATTTTATCCCTTCTTTTAACTTTTGGGCAGTAGGATTTCAATGCTAGAACTGTTTTCATTACCTTTCATATCCTAAGAATTGTCTACAGGCCATAAAATCCATATTACGCTACTGTCTGTTTTGGCCTCACAAATTAGTTACTTGGGCTACGCCAAGCGTACCACCTGAACTGTGCTCTGGTCTTATGTAAAACCTCACTTTGCTCCCTTTTTTATGTAAGATTTGCCTAAAGTAGTATACGCACCTCTTTAGAAGTTTGTCAGTCTAAAACTCTGTCGATCCTTTTCCTTGATTATGCTCTTTAGCATGTTTCCATGATGGGTGTCAAAAGAATATAACTAAATACAGCCTCCAAAGAGTAGCTGTGCAATGTTGACTGGCTGGGAAAAATTTCTCAGTCTTGTATATAGTATTGATCTACATAGAGCCACTCAGTACTCTTCCATTGTGGTCCAACATGTTTCCTCCTCTTCCCCCTATGTACTGCTTATATTTTTTATCTTTTCACATGCGATGATAGCAGATTAGTCAACATTAATGCATTATTATATTTACATGCATGACAAATTCTTTCTGGAAGTTGCAAACCCATGTGAAGATGGGCACAACAGCTGCATGCAGTAATAAAATTCCTTTGAAATTGGTGTGTCCCCCCCTCCTTTTTGTTCCTAAGAAAATTATAAATGGCCAAATTTAACTTGTGCCATCAGACACTAGAAACATAAGTTATGTTTAAGGATTCTTATACAACAACTCCACACTCAGTGTGGTCCCACAAAGTGAGGAGTGTACATAGACCTTATCTTCCTCAAAAAAATAGAGAGATTGTTTCCGTTAGACCACCGGCTCAAGGGTTTAAGGACTCCTATGACTACAATCCTCTTATGGCATAGCATTTGCTTCTGTTCAGGTGAAAATCCAGAAGATGAGATCAAATCTGGAAGAGAAGTTAATGAAAAGGATGGCGATAGTTCACAGAAAAGCTGAAGAATGGAGAACTACAGCTCAACTACAACACGAGGACCAAATAGAAAAAGTGGCTGATCAATCACGGAAGATGATGTTGACAAGGCAAAACTCACATCTATCTGCCCAATCTTCCTGTGGGTGTTTGCCATGCCGAAACCATCTTATTTAATTCGAATCGAGCACCAATGTTCAGTGAGATTCATTCTGTATTCCTATTGAGCTGTTACTCAGAAAAAATCTTAATGCAACACTTTTACGGGCCAACACATCATACTGTGAAGTTCTAGTAGGCGAGTCTAACTGATTGTATGAAACGATGACATTATGAGCTTTGACACTATGATGAAAAATGTGTTACTACTATATATCCTATAATGCAGCCTCACTGTGAGAATCCCAGTAACTTTTTACAAAATGGAATGTTCACAAATTGAGATGATAGTTTAGTCGGCCTTGAGGTGTGCTTTAAATGAATAGTTGGTGATAGTTCATTTAGCAAACACAAACACAAACTCGCAAAAAAATGATACTTTGTGTTTTTTACCAGTATCTTTTACAAATTTGAATCCATCTTGTGTTAGAAGTGTTCTCCACTCTTTAATCTGGATTATCAATGCATCTACTCATCAACAAGAACAAACATTTTTGCTTGATATTGCAAAATCTGAAGATCCTTTGTCTTGAATAGGACCACAGTTTTCCGAAGTAGAAGAATTAAGGCCTCCAGTAATCAGACTGTTCAAACTAGCAGATTATATGTCTTAGCTGGAAAATGAAATACAAGATGTTGATTGTTTGTCAGTTGTGCTTGTTGTTAATTTAGATTTTAACTTTTATTGTAATCATAAGTTTGATTTGATCTTAAATGTCCTGGGACCACGTTCAACTGCTACCTGGGCATAGCTTCTCATTATATGCTGCTAAAATTGGTGCAATAATTGTACCTTGCCTTCAATTATCAATGAAAGCAGCACTGAGATTGCAGTTGAAAAGAAGAGCTACTTGGGATTTAGATTGTTAATTTCTCTTATTAAAACTTCCCAAAGAGAATTGCACCAATGCATAACATGACACCACTAAATTTATAAATAAAAAAAATGCTTACATGTTACATAAGGATTTTCAAATATTTTTATGTGTTTATAGGAAAAGGTCTTAGCTGTAGCAAGGGCTTTTTGGGATTCTTGGTCTGCATGGTTTCCAAATTAGACATGAAGACAAAACACATCCATATGAGGTCTATCTGACAAACTCTACATTGAGGAAAAAGAGAGGCCCCAAAACAAGAAAACTGAAAAGAAGTATATAGAAAGTATACGTGATAATGTTTGATAGATTTCTGCTGGATACACGACAGTATCATTACAGATTTTCTTTATTCACTAGATAAAAGGCCAATTTTTCTTACCTGCACTGCCAGTGAATCTTACTCTCTCCTCTCAATTCTTTTTTCCTTTTAATCCATGTCTTTTTTTTCGTATAAATTTAGTTTTAACTTTTTTATCTGACATGTTTAAGATATTTTAATCTAAACTACAAGATTCAATACTTTTTTTTACTTTCTTACACTATGTATAAATTAAATCAAACAAATTAAAACGGAGTACTAGTTTGATTTAATTTCACTTTTGAATTGCCTTTTTTAAAGCTGCCGGCGTACAAGTACAAGCGAACACTAACCTCTAGGGTAGCAAAATAATTCGAGCCTCCAAATAATCTTCTTTTTTTTCTCAAAAGCAAATACTAGCCATTGCCCATTGCTAACGTGAATCTTGGCCTAATAATAAGACAAACATAAAAGACACTACCTTTACGCTACACATAAAACGTAATTTACCTTTAATTCTTCTCGCACACACATAAATTGTACTTTCAATATCTTTTAAATTTCTTTTTCAAAGTTAAATTGTACTTTCAATATCTTTTTCAAAGTTAGCACGCCTCTGTCTGATCTTCATTGACGTTTCATAATAATATTATCTAAATAGAAAATCATTAGTGAGTTTTATTTAAAGTTGACGTTATACGCCTATTACTTACCAATTTAAGTGACCATTTCGTTTTAAAAACATCTATTAAAAGCAAGTTAGGTTTTTATTATATTTAAATTAAAAATGGAAGTCGATTCTAAGGTGTTGATAAATTTATTTTGAATAATTTAATTCTCCAAGGAATTCATATATAGAATTTAGATATGCAACATATTCAAGGAGCCAAGGAGGAAATTCTTATTTTAGTAGATCAGAGAATAGTTACAAATTTACATCACATTGATCATCTAGGAGGAGAAAAATAGATATCAGGTCAAATACAAATAAGATAAAAAAAAAAAAAACAATCCTACCAGTTTTCAGTTTTCACTACTGAAGTATGATTTGTTTTGGTGAAGATGAAAAATAAAACAAAGCTTACCAGATGTTCTCATTCAAAATTCTTTATAATAGAATGCCCAGATACTTTAGCCACGGAATTCATCCATGAACTGCTTATGGAATTGTGTAAAACGAGATACAATAGCTGGTATCTTCTCTTCTTGCGGTAATATTGTGAAGCAACAAGTAAATACAAATTTAGTCGAATCCAACAATTCTAAAGAAACACAAGTGTCGAAAAATTCCCCCTAGTTCTCAACACATGCAATCAACAGTTACTTGTTGCTTTTGCACCAAAAATCTAATTAATTGCCCAATTTTCTTTCCGCAAATATCTTTTTCCAATTAATTAGATTCTTTTGAGGTAGAGAGATTCAAAGTGTTCGGGAAATGCTTATTAATGTTCAATGTTCCCGGTGAAAGCCATCTACATTTTTTTTTAAATGAGCGATGACCATATTGACAGAGTATGCCTTGACTATCAGTAACAATATATAAGTGGAATGAGGAAGCAAGTGGGCAAAAATATAACAATCACCTAGCCAAATCCAGAGCCTGAGACAACGACAATTCCAGTGGCATTAAGGAGACGCCAAGCATAAAAGGTATCTGGTGCAGTTTTAGCAGCTTCTGCTGCTTTTATTGCTTTGTCAGGTAAGTTAATACGTGGAAATGAATACAATGCACCTTCTACTTTATAGCATGTGACTCCCTCCAAACTATTAAATGCGTCTTCCAGTATCTGTTGACGAAGTAGTCGATTTTAGAAAAAAAATCCAACACCATTTTCGGAAAGCTGAAATGAAAATTAAGTAAAAAAAATAGTTTGGGACAACTTTTCTGGAGAAAATTTTAGACATCTTTGCTTACTATTTTGAGCACCTCTACTATTCAAATCTAAGGTTCATGATCGTAAAACAACTTCAACCACTTCAGCAAAATAAACTAGAAGTTTATTTTGTCAATCCCAAGTCTTATATCACGCCTTGCCAATGATGAGAGTATTGCTTCTTTCTCAGCAGAATAAGACTCGTATGACTCATTGCCCACCTGAATAAATCAACAGAGCAGTGCTGATAGTTAGGCATCTATTACACAGACAAAGGGGGCTCACATCAAAGCTTCAAAGTTTACAGTTCACAATCAGAGCTGAATTCATGTCGCCGTAGTGACATCATATTTTATCTTCCCACATAAAAAGTGTGATACCTACAAAATTTGATAAAATGTTCCAGCAATCTCAACTCATTGAAGCAATTACTTTATCAAACTAATTCGACATTTAGACCATGAGATCACCAGATTTAGGATGAACCCACAACACTCATCTGGGAATTTTAGGCAATGGAGGATTATTTTCCAGGATAAGGGATCATAAATTCCCTTCTGAGGACTTGGGCAATGGGAGAATTCTTATCCAGGATAAGGGGAAACATTCCCTCCGAGTCTGAGGACTTTGCCTTCTCTGATATAATCCTTCCCCTTTTCTTTCTCTTCTTCCTCCTCGAAAACCTAGATAAAAAACAGTTACCCGTGTGATTTTAGGTCTATCTCATCCTCTTTTAACACATTCAATCATCATGGTTTCACAACTCCAGAGTCTGGACTGATGCATCTGGAGGTCGATATAGGACATGACCAATCCATCTGATGCAATGTTATTACCCTCATACCAAAATTACTACTATATAAATGACTCGGATTCTACTAGACCAAATAAGCCAGAAAATCATTGAGGTAACATTCTGGGAATGCAATAACTGCTAAATGACTCGGATTCTACTAGACCAAATAAGCCAGAAAATCATTGAGGTAACATTCTGGGAATGCAATAACTGCTAA
>JAJOOS010011590.1:0-17859 GCA_029582725.1 Solanum chiquidenum | reverse complement strand
TCTTCTATTATTATTATTATTATTACTATTATTACTATTACTATTATTATTACTATTACTACTATTACTACTATTATTACTATTATTACTATTATTACTATTACTATTATTATTATTATTATTATTATTATTATCACTATTATTACTATCACTACTATTACTATTACTATTATTACTATTACTATTATTACTATTACTATTATTATTATTATTACTATTACTATTATTACTATTACTATACTATTATTATTATTATATTATTATTATTATTATTATTATTATTATTATTATTACTATTATTATTTTATTATTATTATTATTACTACTATTACTAATATAATTATTACTATTATTATGAGTCTGATTATTATTATTATTATTATTATGTACGCCCTCCACATGGGTAATCCAACGGGTAACCTAACATATTTCTTCAGCAATCTTTCATAAACATGCCTGGTTTATCTATATTTGACCTTACATCTGATTGTTCAAACTATTCTTAAAATAGTAACACACACCACTTATCATAGCAACTTAGTATGTTATAGTTCAACACAAACAGTCTAGCCCATCATGTGAGCTTCAATATCGAAGAAGAAATATGAAGAAATTAGAAATAGTACCTTATGGATGAACACTTTGTATGTACCACCAAATTACAAACTTTTATTCAAATATTACACAGACAATATTTAGAGAGAGAGGGGTTTCTAAAACTTGCCTCTAACTAAACACACTTCTTCTTCTTTTATAGATAGGAAGAGGAATCTTACCAAAATTAAAAATTACAAAATTACTGGCCCACACTTTAATAATGGCCACTACTTTGCTATTAAGGCCGACACACACACATGACCTCTTTTATTTTTAATTGGCCGACAATACTTTCGGCTACCACTAATATTACTTTATGAAAGCATCTTTAACTTCATAAAAGTATTTTGGCTTCTTGTGTCATGTGACACCTTATCATGCTGTCTGTAGGTCCTTTATTCTTTTCTTTTACCCTTGACAGTTGTGCTTCCACTAGAAGATTCTTCTATATGTTGTTGGTAATTTCGAAGAATAGCTTCAATATATATTTTTTCGTCAACATCTTGTCCTTCACCAGCAACACATGTGGCTTCATCGTCTTCATTAGTATGGCTTGCTGAAGCCATATAAATATCATCTTTAACATCAATATCCATATTTTTCATTAAATCTTTCTTCACATCCTCCATATATAAGGCTATGGTTTCTGATTTGGAGATGAGTCCTTTCTTCATTTGAAGTTTTCGTGTAATCTTCTTAAATGGACTGAGATCCTCTATTACTTGGGATTCTGAAGGAGCAATATCATAATATTTGCTAATCTTATCATTTATTAAATAAAAAATTTCTTGACCATGTAGCTTGCCTTCAGGGTTCTTCTAAAATAATTTACTCCAGAACTTTGTATAAAATGTCCTTTGCAAGCAAGGAAATCCTCCCGAAGTAGTATGAACTTCAAATGACCATTTCATGATCCAGGGAATAGAAAATTCAATAAAGAAATACATTAATGAAATCCCTTCACAGAAAATATTTTGTTCCTGCAAACTTATCAATTTTGGGGAGATATCCACCCATTCTAAATATAATTTCTTATATGATTCAGGTAAATTTTTTACCGAAGGACCATATAAAGTCCACCATCTGCAAAACCAATTTGGGATATGCCTGTCAAATACGTTAGAACATATTTTAATGAACCATAAATGCTTTCTATTAGCATTCTCATATAAAAGGACTTTATTAAATCCGTCAATGTAATCTCAGTAATTATATTTTACCGTAATTTTTTGTTCAGGATGGATATAATCCAATTCCTTTAAGGTACTCATACCCCATTCTTCTGGTGCTAAGATCTTCTTTATAATCATCTTAGAAAAGTTACAAACTTTCTTCGTAATAATAGGGTAAAAGTGCTGAAATTCACACCCTGAAGATGAGAGTATTATCTCATAATGCATTCTGTATTTATAAGCAGTAGTAGTATATGATACTGTATCCAAATACCTAGCCATTATTTGCCATGACTTATTTCTCCATTTGAGATCATTGCTTTCCAATAGAAGTATAACTTCTTTTTTGTCGTTTAGATAAAAAACTTCTATATTCTCATCGTCTATCAAAATTGAGGAATATGTTGGTGGGTTATTATCCGATTCCTTTTAGGATTTCATAAAATCCATGAATTCATTATTATTATTATTTATTATTATTATTATTATTTATTATTATTATTATTATTATTTATTATTATTATATGTTGACGAAGAAATAGACGTTGAAGCTATTCTTCGAAATTACCAACAACATATAGAAGAATCTTCTAGTGGAAGCACAACTGTCAAGGGAAAAAACAAAGAATAAATGACCTACAG
Source organism: Solanum chiquidenum (assembly GCA_029582725.1). Lineage (NCBI taxonomy): Eukaryota > Viridiplantae > Streptophyta > Magnoliopsida > Solanales > Solanaceae > Solanum > Solanum chiquidenum. The sequence continues at coordinate 15,448 of JAJOOS010011590.1, read as the reverse complement.
ACAACATGATAAAGTGTCACATGACACAAGAAGCCAAAATACTTTTATAAAGTAAAAGATGCTTTCATAAAGTAATATTTGTGGTAGCCCAAAGTACTGTGGGCCAATTAAAAAATAAAGAAGGCCATGTGTGTGTGTCGGCCTTAATTGTAAAGTAGTGACCATTATTAAAGTGTGGGCCAGTATCTTTTTGTATTTTTTTTTATCTTTGTAAGATTCCTCTCTCAGCTATATAAGAGGAGGAAGTGTGCTTAGTTAGAGATAGGTTTTACAAACCCCTCCCTCTCTCTCTCTAAATATTTTCTCTGTAATATTTTCTAAGTATTTGAATAAAAGTTTGCAATTTGGTTGTTCGTGCTGAGTGTTCATTACAAGGTACTATTCTTAACTATTACTTATTGTATTTCTTTTAGCTATTTAAGCCCATATGATGAGCTAAAATATTTGTGTTGAGCTATAGCATACTAGATTACTGTAATATGTGGCTTATGTTATTATTTTGAGAATAGTTTGAACAATCAAATGTAAGGTCAAATATAGATAAACCAGGCATGTTTATGAAAGATCGCTGAAGAAATTTGTTGGATTACTCGTTGGATTACCCATGTGGAGGGTGGACCCGGGTGGACTAGGGCGGATCCAGATAGTAAGGATTTTCATGAATATTGTCAGGCCTTATCTATGTTGTTTTAAAGGTTCCTTATGGATTGATTGTGCGATCCGTTGTTAATTTGGTATCAAAGCCATGGATTATAGTAGTTATAGATGTTATAGTTCAACACAATTTATTTTTATGAATATCATAAAAAAGAAATGTACTATTAAAAATAGTAAGAGAGAGGAGTATAATATACCTCAACAACTTGACCTCCTTAATAAATGGACTATTCCCAAGATTTCACCCAAGATTATATATCAGATGGGTACTTTTGAGAATTTGGGTCTCAAACAGGTGGTGAAAACCACAGAAGAAACTATCACTATTGATAGTGAAAACCAGACTTTTAGATTATTATCTGAAAATGATTTAGTCCCTTATAGGGATATTTATCGTTTTATGCATATTGGATTGGTACAGGTGGATTTTAAGACCCTTACATTATGTGGTCTACCTGAAAGTTTTATAGCAGCTTTACGTGATGGTAGAAATTATAATTTGAAGAAATCTTTGATAGGAACAATTCAAATTAGTCTAGCTTATGGATCAGTTTATTTTAATGTGTATCCTAATCTGCAGATTTCTTTACAAGATGATAATTCTTTTAAGTGCTCTTATGCTTAATGTTAAGCTTAATGGTTATGATTATATACCATGCACTGAAGTTATATGCATTTGTTATAGAATTTATTATAAACTATTGCATACTTTGAATCCTATGTGCAAAATGATTGATTTCAAAAATGAAACTATTCTTATAGAAACCAATTTTGATAAATCTAAGGTTGTTACTAACTGGAAAGATATAGATTTTCCACAGGAATGGGTTATTGAAAGTGCTACTCAACCCAGAAATAACATTAATACTGAGATTTATGAAATAGAACAGTTGAATGATGGAACTGAAAAAATTAGATTTTCTGATCCTAATAGCATGCCTGATAATCATAACATGTCATCCAGAATTACTAGATCTAATTCTTCTTATATATCCCCTATTGGTTATATTGTGCAAGCTCCTTCGAGAGCATCTACTTCTCAGATCCGAGAAACTTATAGATGTGACAATATAAAAATTGATAAAGATAATATCGCTAGACCTATTTGTAGAGGTAATTTTGATTTATTTATATCTGAATTTGAAATAAATTTTCCAGATAGAATAACTGGTTAATATTGTTTTTGATGTCCGATAAAAAAATTGATTTTAGTCCGGATTCCCCGGCAAGGGCTCATATCGCTAAAGATTTTCAGCGAAAGAAATGGAAACTTTTTAGAAGATGGTTCTTCAAACACTCTAATAAAGAAGAACAATATGATTTTCAAGAAGAATTTTATAAAGATATAATTGATTCTGGAATAAATCGATTAGTTGCATTTGTTCCATGGTTTGTGTGTAAGCATGTTCATAACTATATTTCTATGCTTGAAAGGGATTTTACTTTAAACAACGGAGAAATCACTAAATCGGGTTTTCCTCCACAATAGTCTTTTCAAATTAATAAGAATGATAAGATTGTTAACTTTAATGCTTTTTCAAAATTATTCGAAAATTATACGGCGCTAGTTACGATTATGCATGTCAATGCTATGATTAAACAACATAACTATTCCAATATTTATATGAGTATTTTGGGTGAACATATTATTTCCTTGCATGATAAAGTTGATAAACTTATTTCTTTATTGCCTACTAAGTCTAAAGGAAAAAATAAAGTTGCTTATAGCAGCCTGCAATCTCTGTCAGAAATTGATGATTTCAAGATTAAAGATTATTCCGAACTTGAAAATTTCTTGGAAAAGAAATTTAAGGGTGGGTAAGGACAACCAATTATTGCTGGGAATTTTGTTGAAGGAGAACCTAGTTATAAGAATGAGTTCTCGGATGGAACTAATAAAATCTCGGAAAGATATGCTAGGAATTCAGTACAAAGGATGTACTATTATCCTAGACCCACTCCTCAAGATGTTCTATTAGAGGAACATGAACATATTATAACTAATAGTTATAATGGGAAGGAAATCTATTAATGGAACATAGATGGTTATACAGACAAATAAATTTATACAACGGTGCATAGAATATTGATGGACAGTACTATCTGTAAAACTAATAAAAATAGTGATAAGACTATTGCAGATATGATTACTGCAGGATTCACTGGCCAATTGAAAGGTTGGTGGGATAATTACCTCAATCAGGATCAAAGAGATAAGGTTCTCCAGGCGGTAAAGCAAGAAGGAGAACAATATACTCAGAACGCATTTTATACGCTAGTTCTGAATATTATTGAACATTTCTCGGGAAGATAGTCAGATAATAGTGAGACCATTAGAACTTTGCTTCAAACCCTAAGATGTAAAACTCTTACATCATTTAGGTATTATAAAGATGTATTTCTTTGCAGGGTTATGGAATTACCAGAGTGTAATAACACTCATTGGAAATCTAAATTTATAGATGGCCTACCAAATCTATTTGCAGAAAGGTTCAGGAAGGCCATTAGAGGAGAAAGTCATAGTATAAATTATGATGATTATAATTATGGAAAGCTTATAAGTACTTGCGGCCAGGAAGTTTTAGCATTGTGTAATGAGATTAAGTTGAATCAATAGATTAAGCGACATCGCTTAGATGAAAGAAAGCAATTAGGGGAATTTTGCGAACAATTCGCATTTGATGTTCCTAAACAGAAATCTAAAGAAAAGGAACATACTCCTAAAAAGAAGAAGTCTTCCAGAAAGGATTATGAAAATTGGAAGAAAAAGAGAATTGAAAAGAAGCTGAGAAGAGCTAATGAAGGAAAAGGAGACTCTTCTAAAAGAAGGAAAAAGTATCGCCAAAATTATAACAAGTCAGATACTTGCCACAAATGTGGAAGATATGGTCACTATGGAAAGGATTGCAGGGTCAAGGAAAAGATTAAAAGCCTTGACATAGACGACAATATAAAAGATTCTCTTTATAAAATTACGCTTAATTCTGATTCAGGAAAGTCAAAATTTGATGATAACAGCAGTGAAAGATCGTCATCAACAAGTGAGGATCTTTAAGCTCTCCAACAAGAAGATTATATGACTTTAGTTAAAGAATGTTCACCTTGCATACAAGGAATGACATGTGAAAAGGATAATGCAGAAGATGATCTTTATAAGATCTATTCTCAATTCAAAGAGTTGAGCCTCAATGTCATTGATAGTGAAAAAGTATTAGATCTCTTACAAGATATCAAGGATGCAGAAGTAAGAGCTCAAATTATTGATAAAATCAGAAATACTTCTGTAGGGAAAGGAAAGGATCATATTCCGGAAGAAATTTCTACTAAAGATGGTTCATATACCATGACAGAGGTTAAAAACCTTTTATTAGAAAGGAGGAAATTAATAAGTTCTCCTACTACTATCAGTGATTTAAAGAAAGAGATTGATAATCTCAAAGAAGACATTATACGTCTGGAGGAAAAGAATGTCGTAATAGAGGTAAGACTCGATGCTATCCAAAGTCTTCAAGAATTGGGTAATGCCTCATATTCGTCATTTTCTCTTGAAGAAGAAAATAATAGTCTTGATTTTAAGAAAAACCTTCATTTACAAAATGATAAGAAAGATATTTTATATATAGTTTTAAAGCTTTTACTTCTCAAAAGTTTTACACTATAATTACTCTTCTTATAGATTATAATTATAAAAAGATTTTATAGCTCTTATTGATAGTGCTGCCGATTTAAATTGTATTCAAGAAGGGCTTATACCTTCAAGATATTTTCATAAAACTACTCGTAGTCTTCGTTCTGCTAATGATAGCAAAATGAATATTTAATTTAAATTATCAAAAGCTTTTATTTGTAAAGACAAGAATTGTGTTCCTCATAGCTTTGTTTTGGTAAAAAATATCACCAATCAAATTATTTTAGGAGTACCTTTTATAAATGATATTTTCCCACTTACTCATTGGGATAATAACAAAATTATTCGTACTTGGAATAACAAACCTTTTATAATGGATTTTTTTTACAAAACCATTCACTCGAATGATAAATGATTTAACTGTAAAATTGATTTTAAAAAATAACCAGGTTAATTTTATAAAACAAGAAATCAATAGTATTTAGGTAGATCATATTTTACAAAATTCTAAATTACAGGAAAAAATTGCTATTTTAGCTAATCAGTTCTCTCTTGATATTTGTGGAGATCACCCTAATGCTTTTTGGAACAGGAAAAAGCATGTAGTTAGTCTTCCATATGAGGATGACTTTGATGAGAATAATATTCCTACCAAGACAAGACCTTGTCAAATGAACTCAGAATACCTGAAGTTATGCAAAAAGGAAATTAGTTCTCTGCTTAAAAAAGGCTTTATAAGGCAATCCAAGTCACCATGGTCTTGTACAACATTTTATGTTAATAAGCATGCTGAAAAGGAAAGGGGAGCACCTCGTCTGGTAATAAATTATAAACTGCTTAATAAAGTGTTACGATGGATCAGGTATCCTATTCCTAATAAAAAAGATTTATTAGATAGAGTTTATGATGCTATCATATTTTCTAAATTTGATCTGAAATCAGGTTATTGGCTGATCGAGATAGTAGAGTCAGATAGGTTCAAAACCGCATTTAACGTGCCTATGGGACAATTTGAATGGAATGTTATGCCATTTGGATTAAAAAATGCTCCTTCTGAATTCCAGAAAATTATGAATGATATTTTCATACCAAATAACAATTTTATAATTGTTTATATAGAAGGATATTCTAGTATTTTCTAAAAATATAGAAATTCATTTCAACATTTAGAATTATTTAAGAAAATCATTATGCAGAATGGTTTGGTTTTATCTCAACCTAAGATGGCTTTGTTTAAAACAAATGTCAGATTTCTGGGTTATAATATTGAAAGAGGAAATATTAGTCCTATAAACAGGAGTATTGAATTTTCTTCTAAATTTTCTGATGTTATTACTAACGAGACTCAGTTGCAGAGATTTCTTTCATAAAGGATTTAGCAATATATTAAGCTATTTTATATGATAGACTGAAGATTAATCCTAAAGCTTGGTCAAATGATCATACTGAAGAAGTCAAAAGGATTAAAGAAAAAGTTAAAAACCTTCCTTTCCTTACTTTGGCTAACCCAAAGTGGGAAATAATGGTGGAAACTGATGCTTCAGACATAGGATACGGTGGTGTTCTGACACAATATTGTCCTTATAGTAAACACCACTATATTGTTCAATTTTATTCTGGTAAATGGAATCCAACCTAGAAATATTATGCCACTATAGCCAAAGAAATCTTAGCCATAGTAAAATGTGTTCTTAAATTCCAAGGTGATTTATACAATCAAAAGTTCTTGATAAAGACTGACTGCCAAACAACAAGATTTATGTTCAACAAAGGTTGTAAACATGATGTGTCTAAACAGATGGTCGCTAGTTGGCAAGCGTTTTTAGCGCCTTTTGATTTTGAAATTCAATATAAAAAGGGTGAAGATAATAGTCTTCTAGATTTTCTCACTAGAGAATATTTGAATTGACTTTACTCGTTATTCTTTTAATGATGAGACCAGCTTGGCCCCCTCCTTCCAGAAGGGGAAGAGGAGGAAGAACAAATTAAAGAGGAGGATGTCATATCCTCGTTCAACATGGTAATAAGCAATTGATAGATGATAATAGTAGCTCATCATCAAGTGGTACTAGTGGTATTGATATGAACCACCCAATGTATAAGGAATTAATGGATTTTATGAAATCCAAACAGGAATAGAATAATAATCCACCAACATATTCCTCAATTCTGATAGATGATGAGAATATAGAAGTTTTTGATCTAAACGACAAAAAAGAAGTTATACTTCTATTGAAAAACAATGATCTCAAATGGAGAAATGAGCCATGGCAAATAATGGCTAGGTATTTGAATACAATATCATATACTACTATTGTTTATAAATACAGAATGCATTATGAGATAATACACATGAAAGAAATACAGTACCATATACTACTACTGCTTATAAATATAGAATGCATTATGAAAGAAAAGAATGTAGTAATAGAGGTAACACTCGATGCTATCCAAAGTCTTCAAGAATTGGGTAATGCCTCAGATTCGTCATCTTCTCTTGAAGGAGAAAATAATAGTCTTGATTTTATGAAAAACCTTTATTTACAAAATGATAAGAAAGATTTTTTATATAGTCTTAAAACTTTTACTTCTCAAAAGTTTTACACTAAAATTACTCTTCTTATAGATTATAATCAGTTCTCTCTTGATATTTGTGGAGATCACCCTAATGCTTTTTGGAACAGGAAAAAGCATGTAGTTAGTCTTCCATATGAGGATGACTTTGATGAGAATAATATTCCTACCAAGACAAGACCTTATTAAATGAACTCAGAATACCTGGAGTTATGCAAAAAGGAAATTAGTTATGTGCTTCAAAAAGGCCTTATAAGGCAATCCAAGTCACCATGGTCTTGTTCAACATTTTATGTTAATAAGCATGCTGAAAAGGAAGGGGAGCACCTCGTCTGGTAATAAATTATAAACTGCTTAATAAAGTGTTACGATGGATCAGGTATCCTATGCCTAATAAAAAAGATTTATTAGATAGAGTTTATGATGCTATCATATTTTCTAAATTTGATCTGAAATCAGGTTATTGGCTGATCCAAATAGTAGAGTCAGATAGGTTCAAAACCGCATTTAACGTGCCTATGGGACAATTTGAATGGAATGTTATGCCATTTGGATTAAAAAATGCTCCTTCTGAATTCCAAAAAATTATGAATGATATTTTCATACCATATAGCAATTTTATAATTGTTTATATAGATGATATTCTAGTATTTTCTAAAAATATAGAAACTCATTTCAAACATTTAGAATTATTTAAGAAAATCATTATGCAGAATGGTTTGGTTTTATCTCAACCTAAGATGGCTTTGTTTAAAACAAATGTCAGATTTCTGGGCTATATATTTAAAGAGGAAATATTAGTCCTATAAACAGGAGTATTGAATTTGCTTCTAAATTTCCTAATGTTATTACTAACAAGACTCAGTTCAGAGATTTTTTGTGAGTATTAATTATGTTGCTCCTTTCATAAAGGATTTAGCATAAGATTAAGATATTTTATATGATAGACTGAAGAATAATCCTAAAGCTTGGTCAAATGATCATACTGAAGCAGTCAAAAGGATTAAAGAAAAGGTTAAAAACCTTCCTTGCCTTGCTTTGGCTAACCCAAAGTGGGAAAAAATGGTGGAAACTGATGCTTCAGACATAGGATACGGTGGTGTTCTAACACAATATTGTCCTGATAGTAAACGCCACTATATTGTTCAATTTTATTCTGGTAAATGGAATCCAACCCAGAAATATTATGCCACTATAACCAAAGAAATCTTAGCCATAGTAAAATGTGTTCTTAAATTCCAAGATGATTTATACAATCAAAAATTCTTGATAAAGACTGATTGCCAAGCAGCAAGATTTATGTTCAACAAAGGTTGTAAACATGATGTGTCTAAACAGATGTTTGCTAGATGGCAAGCACTTTTAGCACCTTTTGATTTTGAAATACAATATAAAAAAGGTGAAGATAATAGTCTTCCAGATTTTCTCACTAGAGAATATTTGAATTGACTTTATTTGTTATTCTTTTCAGGATGAGACCAGCTTGGCCCCTTCCTTCCAGAAGAGGAAGAGGAGGAAGAACAAATTCAAGAGGAGGAGGTCATATCCTCGTTCAACATGGTAATAAGCAATTGATAGCTTCTAATAGTATCTTATCATCAAGTGGTACTAATGGTATTGATATGAACCACCCAATGTATAAGAAATTCATGGATTTTATGAAATCCAAAAAGGAATCGGATAATAATCCACCAACATATTCCTCAATTCTGATAGATGATGAGAATATAGATGTTTTTTATCTAAACGACAAAAAAGAAGTTATACTTCTATTGGAAAGCAATGATCTCAAATGGAGAAATGAGCCATGGCAAATAATGGCTAGGTATCTGGATACAGCATCATGTACTACTATTGTTTATAAATACAGAATGCATTATGAGATAATACTCTCATCTTTAGGGTGTGAATTTCAGCACTTTTACCCGGCTAATACGAAGAAAGTTTATAACTTTTCTAAGATGATTATAAAGAAGATCTTAGCACCAGAAGAATGGGGTATGAGTACCTTAAAGGAATTGGATTATATCCATCCTGAACAAAAAATTGCGGTAAAATATAATTACTGGAATTACATTGACGGATTTAATAAAGTCCTTTTATATGAGAATGCTAATAGAAAACATTCATGGTTCATTAAAATATGTTATAACGTATTTCACATGCATATCCCAAATTGGTTTTGCAGATGGTGGACTTTATATGGTCCTAGAGTAAAATTTTTACCTGAATCATATAAGAAATTATATTTAGAATGGGTGGATATCTCCCCAAAACTGATAAGTTTGCAGGAACAAAATATTTTCTGTGAAGGGATTTCATTAATGTATTTCTTTATTGAATTTTCTATTCCCTGGATCATGAAATGGTCAGTTGAAGTTCATACTATTTCGGAAGGATTTCCTTGCTTGCAAAGGACATTTTATACAAAGTTCTGGAGTAAATTACTTCAGAACCCTGAAGGCAAGCTACATGGTCAAGAAATTCTTGATTTAAATGATAAGATTAGCAAATATTATGATATTGCTACTTCAGAACCTCAAGTAATATAGGATCTCATTCCATTCAAGAAGATTACACGAAAACTTCAAATGAAGAAATGACTCATCTCCAAATCAGAAGCCATAGCCTTATATATGGAGGAGGTGAAGAAAGATTTAATGAAAAATCTGGATATTGATGTTAAATATGATATTTCTATGGCTTCAGCAAGCCATACTAATGAAGACGATGAAGCCACATGTGTTGCTGGTGAAGGACAAGATGTTGATGAAGAAATATATATTGAAGCTATTCTTTTGAATTGCCAACAACAGATAGAAGAATCTTCTAGGGGAAGTACAACTGTCAAGGGAAAAAGCAAAGAATAAAGGACCTACATACAACATGATAAGGTGTCACATGACACAAGAAGCCAAAATACTTTTATAAAGTAAAAGATGCTTTCATAAAGTAATATTAGTGGAAGCCGAAAGTATTGTCGGCCAATTAAAAAATAAAGAAGGCCATGTGTGTGTGTCGGCCTTAATTGTAAAGTATTGGCCATTATTAAAGTGTGAGCCAGTATCTTTTTGTAGTTTTTAATTTTTGTAAGATTTCTCTCTCAGCTATATAAGAGGAGGAAGTGTGCTTAGTTAGAGGTAGGTTTTAGAAACCCCTCCCTCTCTCTCTAAATATTTTCTCTGTAATATTTTCTAAGTATCTGAATAAAAGTTTGCAATTTGATTGTTCGTGCTGAGTGTTCATTACAAGGTACTATTCTTAACTGTTACTTATTATATTTCTTTTAGATATTCAAGTCCATATGATGGGTTAAACTGTTTGTGTTGAGCTATAGCATACTAGATTAATGTAATATGTGACGTATGTTATTATTTTGAGAATAATTTGAACAATCAAATGTAAGGTCAAATATAGATAAACCAGGCATGTTTATGAAAGATCGCTGAAGAAATTCGTTGGATTACCCGTTGGATTACCTATATGGAGGGCGGACCCGGATAGTAATGATTTTCATGAATATTGTCAAGCCTTATCTATGTTGTTTTAAGGTTCCTTATGGATTGATTGTGCGATCCAATTTTAATTTGGTATCAGAGCCATGGATTATAGTAGTTATAGATGTTATAGTTCAACCAATTTATTTTTATGAATATCATAGAAAAGAAATGTACTGTTAAAAATAATAAAAAGAAGAGTATAATATACCTCAGCAACTTGACCTCCTTAATAAATGGACTATTCCCAAGATTCCACCAAAAATTATATATCAGATGGGTACTTTTGAGAAATTGGGTCTCAAACAGGTGGTGAAAACCACATAAGAAACTATCACTATTGATAGTGAAAACCAGACTTTTAGATTATTATCTGAAAATGATTTAGTCCCTTATAGGGATATTTATCGTTTTATGCATATTGAATTGGTACATGTGGTTTTTAATCCCCTTACATTACGTGGTCTACCTGAAATTTTTATAGCAGCTTTACGTGATGGTAGAAATTATAATTGGAAGAAATCTTTGATAGGAACAATTCAAACTAGTCTAGCTTATGGACCAGTTTATTTTAATGTGTATCCTAATCTGCAGATTTCTTTACAAGATGATAATTCTTTAAGTGATCTTATGCTTAATGTTAAGCTTAATGGTTATGATTATATGCCAGGCACTGAAGTTATATGCATTTGTTATAGAATTTATTTTAAACTATTGCATACTTTGAATCCTTTGTGCAGAATGATTGATTTCAAAAATGAAACTATTCTTATAGAAACTAATTTTGATAAATCTAAGGTTGTTACTAGAAGACCTATCAAGTGGGAAGAAATAGATTTTCCACAGGAATGGGTTATTGAAAGTGCTACTCAACCCAGAAATAACATTAATACTGAGATTTCTGAAATAGAACAATTGAATGATGGAACTGTAAAAATTAGATTTTCTCATCCTATTAGCATGCCTGGTAATCATAGCATGTCATCTAAAATTACTAGATCTAATTCTTCTTATATATCCCCTATTGATTATATTGTGCAAGCCCCTTCGAGAGCATCTACTTCTCAGATCCTAGAAGCTTATAGATGTGAAAATATAAAAATTGATAAAGATAATATGGCTAGACCTATTCGTAGAGCTAGTTCTGATTTAGATATAACTGAATCTGAAATGAATTTTCTAGATGGAATAACTGGTTAATATTATTTTTGATGTCCGACAAAATCATTGATTTTAGTCCGGGTTCTCCGGCAAGGGCTCGTATCGCTAAAGATTTTCAGCGAAAGAAATGGAAACTTTTTAGAAGATGGTTCTTCAAAAACTTTAATAATGAAGAACAGTATGATTTTCAAGAATAATTTTATAAAGATATAATTGATTCTGGAATAAATTGATTAGTTGCATTTGTTCCATGGTTTATGTGTAAGCATGTTCATAACTATATTTCTATGCTTGAAAGGGATTTTACTTTAAGCAACGGAGAAATCACTAAATCGGTTTTTTCCTCCACAACAGTCTTTTCAAATTAATAAGAATGATAAGATTGTTAACTTTAATGCTTTTTCAAAATTATTTGAAAATGATATGGTGCTAGTTACGACTATGTATGTCAATGCTATGATTAAACAACATAACTATGCCAATATTTATATGAGTATTTTGGGTGAACATATTGTTTCCTTGCATGATAAAGTTGATAAACTTATTTCTTTATTGCCTACTAAGTCTAAAGGAAAAGAAAAAGTTGCTCATAGCAGCCTGCAACCTCCCCCATAAATTGATGATTTCAAGATTAAAGATTATTCCGAACTTGAGAATTTCTTGGAAAAGAAATTTAAGGGTGGGGGAGTACAACCAATTAATGCTGAGAATTTTGTTGAAGGAGAACCTAGTTATAAGAATGAGTTCTCGGATGGGATTAATAAAATCTCAGAAAGATATGCTAGGAAACCAGTACAAAGGATGTACTATTATCCTAGCATATCTTTTCGAGATTTTATTAATCCTATCAGAGAACTCATTCTTATAACTAGGTTCTCCTTCAACAAAATTCGCAGCATTATTATTATTAATATTATTATTATTGTTATTATTATTATTATTATTATTATAAATATTATTATTATTATTATTATACAACACAGGATCTCCGAAGACGGGTGGTAATCCGCGCGTACATCTTCAATCTAGCTTGTCAACATCCGAATTCAAAGGAATAAAGCCGAATCGAAATACATACAAATTTTTATATAGTTTAATGACTGTATGGAAGGACCTAGCCCTTTTACCCAAGCAAAGGGCATGTCAAGATTCAAATACGTATTGTTAGTGAGCCCATGTGTCTAGCAGTTCTAACCGGGTGTGAAGTGCCCTTTTGACTTCTTATCGGGCTGAGACCACGACTGGCTAGACGGAGTCACTAAGACAAAGCCACTAACTTGTTGTATTGTATTTGACTGTACCAGCATCTCGGAACCAAGTCAAGAAACCATATATAAATTTATTCATATTTAGATAAAGTCTAGATCTTTCATGGTAGATATAAAAGTGAATTTAGTTATCCGGTATAGATATAATACTTTAGTCGGACATAGTCACGGCTTAGATCAGAGAAGATACGAGAGTAAGAGAAAAGGAAGAGTAAAAGAAAGTACCTTGTGGCCAAACGCTTATGGAAATACTTGATATTATTTAAACTCCGGTAATCCGGCAAACTCACAACTTACAATAGGAAGTTTTTATAAGAGAGAGAACAAAAGAAAGAGAGAGAAGGGTTTTCTAAAAACCTGCTTCTTAGCTAAGAAAAACAAACTTATTTATAGCAAAATAAAAGCATCTAGGAACTTTCTCTTTCCCTTTTGACTTAGTAGGCAATAAAGAAATAAGTTTATCAACTTTATCATGCAAGGAAATAATATGTTCACCTAAAATACTCATATCAATATTGGCATAATTATGATGTTTAATCATGGCATTAACATGCATAGCCGTAACTAATGTTGTATCATTTTCAAATAATTTTGAAAAAGCATTAAAGTTAACAATCCTATCATTTTTATTCATTTGAAAAGACTGTTGTGGAGGAAAAATTGATTTAGTGATTTCACCATTGCTCAAAGTAAAATCCCTTTCAAGCATAGAAATATAATTATGAACATGTTTACACATAAACCATGGAACAAATGCAACTAAACGATTTATTCCAGAATCAATTATATCCTTATAAAATTCTTCTTGAAAATCATATTGTTCTTCTTTATTAAAATTTTTGAAGAACCATCTTCAAAAAAGTTTCCATTTCTTTCGCTAAAAATCTTTAGCGATACGAGCCCTTGCCGGGGAACCCGGACTAAAATCAATAATTTTGTCAGGCATCATAAACAATATTAACCAGTTATTTCATCTGGAAAATTCATTTCAGATTCTAAATCAGAACTAGCTCTACGGATAGGTCTAGCCATATTATCTTTATCAATTTTTATATTGTCTCATCTATAAGTTTCTCGAATCTGAGAAGTAGATGCCCTTGAAGGGGCTTGCACAATATAATCGATAGTAGATATATAAGAAGAATTAGATCTAGTAATTCTAGATGACATGCTATGATTATCAGGCATGCTAATAGGATCAGAAAATCTAATTTTTACAGTTCCATCATTCAACTGTTCTATTTCAGAAATCTCAGTATTAATGTTATTTCTGGGTTGAGTTGCACTTTCAATAACCCATTCCTGTGGAAAATCTATTTCTTCCCACTTGATAGGTCTTCTAGTAATAACCTTAGATTTATCAAAATTAATTTCTATAAGAATAGTTTCATTTTTTAAATCAATCATTTTGCACATAGGGTTCAAAGTATGCAATAATTTATAATATATTCTATAACAAATGAACATAATTCCAGTGCCTGGTATATAATCATAACCATTAAGGTTAACATTAAGCATAAGAGCACTTCAAGAATTATCATCTTGTAAAGAAATCTGCAAATTATGATATACATTAAAATAAACTGGTCCATATGCTAGACTAGTTTGAATGATTCCTATCAAAGATTTCTTCCAGTTATAATTTCTACCATCTCGTAAAGTTGCTATAAAACTTTCAGGTAGACCACGTAATGTAAGGGGCTTAAAAGCCACCTAAACCAGACCAATATGCATAAACCGATAAATATCCCTATAAGAGGCTAAATCATTTTCAGATAATAATCTAAAAGTCTGATTTTCACTATCATTAGTGATAGTTTCTTCTGTAGTTTTCACCACCTGTTTGAGACCCAATTTCTCAAAAGTATCCATCTGATATATGATCTTGGGTGCAATTTTAGGAATAGTCCATCTATTAAGAAGTTCAAGCTGCTGAGATATATTATACTCCTCTTTCTTACTGTTTTTAACAGTACATTTCTTTTTTATGATATTCATAAAAAACAAATTGTGTTGAACTATAACATCTGAAATGAATTTTCCGGATGGAATAACTGGTTAATATTGTTTATGATGTCTGACAAAATCAGTTGATGTTGATGCTGCTGCTGCCGCGGTCGCTACTACTGCCGTTGCCGCTGCTATTATTATTACTACTATTATTAGTATTAGTATTATTATTATTATTATTATTACTACTACTATGACTGTTATTATTATTATTATTCTTATTATTATTACTGCTATTATTATTATTATTATTATTACTATTATTATTATTATTATTATTATTACTATTATTATTATTATTATTGTTATTATTATTATTACTATTATTATTATTCTTATTACTATTACTATTATACGTGTCCACGCGTTGCGCGGATTATTTAAAATGTAATTGTAGACAATAAAATTCACGTCGAGAAAACAATAATCAAGAACGGAAAATTATGCAACAATCATTTTATTATTTCAAAGTGCGAGTGTTACAATCTCTATGATTCCTCTGAATTCGCCTTTTCAAATATAATTCAAGGGCTTTTGAGCTTCATCTTGAACTTGGAATTTATCTTGATCTTGACTTCTAGTTGAATTCAAGGGCTTTGAGATTGATCTTGAATCTGGTGGTCTTGATCTTGATTGTTCTTGAAACTTGAACG
>JAJOOS010011589.1:0-22217 GCA_029582725.1 Solanum chiquidenum | reverse complement strand
GAAACTTTGTGCAGAAGAAGAAGAGAAATCAGAAAATTTCATAAGGAAAGATTCTGAAGAATGAATGTATTTATAGGCAAGAGGAACTGGTTCCGAAAGGTTGCAATCCTTTCAGAATCCACACGACCATTCATGAAAGTTTGCAACCTTTCAAATGGTCATGGCTGTTTCTGAAAGTTGCACCCTTTCAGAACAGTCACTTCCAACGGTGGGAAATTTAAATAAAACGGGAAAGAATTTAAATAAAATGGGTCGCGCGCGGATCCGAATCATTTTCCAAAGCCAAAGCCAAAGCCGAAGCCGAGCGAGCGACGACGACGACGGCGCGAGGGGGGTCCCTCTTTCCAATCCTTTGAACAATTAATAGTAGTGTTTCTATATTTAAACTCTTCTATTTTTCTTTCTTCTACCGATGAGGGAGAAATGCCTTTTCACTAAAGCATAAGAAGACTTTTCAAGTTCTCAACTTTGACTTTTGCTCTTTTTCCATCTTCCCTCCATTTCCCATTAACTCTTGATACATACCCAACAATAAGAACTCTTCGATTTTCTTCACTACTCAACATTTCAATTTGCCTTTTAATAGACTTAACTACCTAGTTGGAACTCTCCACGTCATCAAACACAAAAGAAGGGCAATCAATTGGACTAAGTGGTGGCAATCCTGGTAACTCTATTATTTTATGTTTACCATCACAGTATTTGAAATAATCAAAATAGTCTGTGAATCTATAATAGTAAACATCAAAAACTGTGGCAGGTTGGATCCAAAATAATGTAGATGAGATATTGATTTTTTTGGCCACTAAACCAATCCATTCCATGATTATAGTGTAGATGACATGTGAAAAAGGCGTACCATTTTTTGCATTTTATTGGATCAAATTGAAAATGAATTTTGACCCACGGGACTTTACAGAAGAATAGAACATATGAAAATCATCAACTGAACTTCACTGGAATTTGCATAGCCATCAGAGAAAGGAGCAAAGCTTAACCCTTCAACATTTGGGAGTTTTTTTATTTTACTGAAAGCTGATAGGCTTGTGGTTAAAGTGACTCCAATGCCTAAATTGATTAATTGTTTGGAAAAATGAAGACATGGATTAATTTGGCCTTGGCCTGGGAATAGCGCTATAAGAACATGAGAGTTTTCATTCTTCAAATTTTTCATGTTTTGGGTTGTGAAAAGAGAAGTATCCATGAAGGAGAATGAGGATTTTGGGCAGGAGAAATTTATTAATGAATAAGGCATTTTTGAACTGGCTTGGTTACAACTGATTAAGGTCACACATATTTATACTAGTAAATAGATGGTTCTAGATATAACAAAAATCTAGAAAATTTATCTTTAAATATCTACCTTAACTATTAAGTTTTGAGATTTATATAAATATTTATTAAATAAAAAAATATCAAAAGATATTTTACTCAAACTTTCTAGAAGCTCCAAGAAGTATCTAGATTTATTGTTATTCCAAAATAAACTTTATAATTCAGCAACAAATAAAATAAGAAATGCATGAATACTTTATAGTAAGTAACAAAACAAATATAATGATAGCAAGTAGTATGTTTTATTACCAGATATAATGTGTGCTGACAATTTAGAGATACAAAAACATGATTTTTTTTATTTTATCCATGAATCATCATTATTATTCAATAAAAAACGCAATAAATGCATGAGTACTTATTCGAAGAAAATACATAATGATAGCAAGTAGTATGTTTTATTGTCATATATAACGTGTGCTAACAAATTTGAGATACAAAAACATGACATGTTTGTTGTTTCGAGAATCATCACTATTATTCAGTAAAAAATACAAGAAATGCATTAGTACTGAAGTCTAAAAAATGAAATAAAAACATAATGATAGCAACTAGAATGTTTTATTAATCATTTTATCATTCAGTAAAAATATGACGCAAGAAATG
Source organism: Solanum chiquidenum (assembly GCA_029582725.1). Lineage (NCBI taxonomy): Eukaryota > Viridiplantae > Streptophyta > Magnoliopsida > Solanales > Solanaceae > Solanum > Solanum chiquidenum. The sequence continues at coordinate 20,276 of JAJOOS010011589.1, read as the reverse complement.
CATGAGTATATATTACTTTAGACTAAGAAACAAAACATAATAATAGTAAGTAATATGTTTTATTATCATATATGTCGTGTGCTAACAAATTAAAGATCCAAAAGCATAACATATATACATATTCGATTGTAAATTATTATTTTAAAAAAATAATCAAAAACATAATGATGTAATTTAAAATTAGAATATAAAGAAGTAAGCACATGAAGAAAAAAATTCAACATATAATACATATATACTATCTATCTATACTATAGGTTTCTATAGGGCGAGAGTACTCAAGAATATTATTTTTGTCAGCTCTGATGTTGAAATATGTGATTGTATATCTCATCTAAAAAATTTAACTTTTAAATAAGACACACCTTTGTTTACTTAATTATAAATTTTGATACTGCTTAGTTCCAGAAAACAAAAGATATAGAAATCGATTAAATACATTCAATTTTTTTGTTGTATTAGTTTCATTTGGCGAAATAGACATGAATGCCCTTATAGTTGGATTGAACTTTTCACCAGCCTTAATGAATAACAAAAACAAAATCCTGTAAAAAAAATAACCATCCCTAGTAAAATGACAAGGTATATTCACTTTGAATAATCAATCTTATTTGCCTTGTATCGCTTAAAATATATTTTCCACCGATCATAATAATTTGAATTTCACCTTCACGCTCATTACAAATTTTATTCCTTCAAAATCATTCTAAAACATCCGCATACTTATGAAATGCAATGTAGTGTAGTTAGAGGGTACTTTCAGAATGGTTTTGACAAATTATTAGGCACATTATTCATGTTCTTCATGCCTCTAACCACCATGTCTCTCCACACAAAATCTTAAAACTTAACATTACATTTCATCATGACCTATTGTTTTCTTTTCTTCTTTACTATTCTATTCTACATACATACGCTCTCTCATGTTCTTCTACTCTTTAATTGTTTGTGTTTGTTGTTTCAAATTTCAAATTAGCTAGACCATCAATATTTATGTATTATTGAAGACAAGATTATTTTTGAGTTAATGGTTATGATTTATGCATATTGGGTTTTGGTTCAGGTATGAGGCAGAAAAAAAAATCTACAATGTATTAAATCTAGGTCTTGAAAAAACAATTTTTTTATTTGCATGACTTCCATTGAGTTTCAATTATTAGGGTTTTGAAATTGTGATTTTTCATTTACTTTGCCTCTACTTTCTCTTTATATAATAATGACTTGATGTTGACGGTTATATGATTTAAAGATCTTTTACATCTCCTTTCATTTATTAAAACTTGGCTTAATATATAGGCTAATGTTGATTTTTGTGGAATTTTTATTATTTTTTTCTTAAATAAAAGATACATATATAGATTAGGAATTAATTAAATACATTCAATAAATATTTTTTACCGAATTAATTTCATTAGGAGAAATAGATATGAATACTTTTATAACATAATTTGGATAATCTTTTCACCAACCTTAATTATAAACAAAAAAAAAAACAAAATTGTGTACAGATTTTTCATCCCTCATAAAAGAATATTTAACATTTCTCCATGAAATACCATCTGAAACGGATAAATATATATAAGAAATTATTGATGCGATGTAGAGTTTAAATTGTATACATTTTAAAATTAAATAATTTAGCATGACAATAATTTTTTCATATTATCTTTCATATGAGCCTTGTTTATTTTTAAATAGTAGCCACAAGGGCAACAATACAGTCACAACAAATAAAAAAAACTAAAATTGTTGGTCCAATCGGATCAGTACATACAAAGTGTATTTGACCTAATTTTCCATGGAAGGTAGAAAGCCATTTCTATGTACTAGATTAGGACACTTGCATAGTTTCCTCTCTGATTATCTAGGTTTTTTCCACCCCTAGGTTTTCCTAGATGGCGAAATGGGTATCTTGTTTTCCTCATTCCTTGTGGTTGAGCTCTAAGCGGTTTTCATTTGGAGATAAATCTAGAACTTCTTTTTTTCCTTTGTTTTCATTTTTTTCCTATTATCATTTGATAAGTTATTTTTCTCATGTTGATGAAGTTTATTTTTCTAAAATAATAGTATGAATTAACTATTTTTTTCTTCTGAAAAAGTATTTCTCAAACACACTCAGTTTGTAACGACTCGAGACTATCATGTAGTCGTAATACGGTGCTTAGAACCACAAGTGACCCCAGCTAACCCATGGTCTGGCATAACACTATGATTCATACAAATAATAACTGAAGATAACTTATGCGGAAGATAAACTGAGATAAATCCAACACAACTTAGTAGTCAAAATAGAATTCATTTGAATAAATCATAAAGTTAAAACTACTGTGTAACTGTCTGAAAGCCTCTACTATTGGGACAACACTTTAACTAACTCTAACTATCTGAAACTGAAAGATTAACATAATGAAACAACATTAGCTCTTTTCCTTGAAAGATGAGGACTCACCAAGCTTAGTTGTTGAGATGATACAACAATCGTACTGTTTGCGAGTTGGATACTAAGAGTATGAATCTATATTATAAGACAATATAGCGCAAAAGAGTATGTGTGTAGTACTTTGAATATACTGAATATATATGAGATAGACACAATAATCTAACAAGCTAAACATGATAAATCTAAGATGTTGAACTGAATATAAAACTGAAATAAATTAGTTCATGCAATGACCAAGTAATAATTATAAGCATGTAACTAATCACCATTGTGCTGAGTAAACTAAAATACAAGGTCATCAAATATCTGGGACTGATCTGTGGAAGATACTATTAATCGACATACTCCATCTGAGCTAAACGGATTCCAACCCGTATCCCAGTTGGAAGGGTGCTTTGCTTTTTGCCAGGGTACGAACATTATCTAATGTGCATCTACTAAGCTAATGTCCAAAAAGGACTAAGGTGTTAGTCCGGGTGACCCTTAAAACCTACGTTTTCACGTAGTACTGAGAATTAAGGATTGCTACTAAAGGTCTCAGTCTTAACTAACGGGTGATATTTCATCCATATGTCTGCTTGGTGTTAAGTAATACTCCGAACTTAATTATACGGGTAAACCACATAATATTGATTATACTGGATAACTCAATAATTGAAATTTGAGACTAAAATATTAAATCTTTCATTTGAAATTATCATATACATGTGGAACTGAAAGATTGAAGGTACTACTTATCATAATAAATTTTGTCATCCTAAAGGAAGTATGTAATTTAAGCAACACAATTTTAAAGACATAGATTTTCCCTATTCGGAGGGCTTAAGAAAATAACCATAAAAAATATTTAATTTTAGGTTCAAATATGTATTTATGGGCTATAGGTCACTTTCCTAATTTTCTAATTGAATTCTTTGCACTATACCTGTTCGTGTGAGATTCGACCGCGACTCTTAGTCGGGTTTTATTGCTAGCGACCGCTTATTCTCTTGTCTTGAGGATAAATTGAGTGTTATCATTGCATTATCAATTTTTATCTTCTCTTTTTATACTTCTTTAAAAATCGTAGTATTTTTTTAATTTAACTTCTATAGTAAAACATAAATTTAGTGTAAAATAGAAAAATAAAAAAATATTGTTTGAGTAAATTAGTGAATGTTGTCCTACAATTTGACAAATGAACAACTTTTCTAAAAATAAATTAGTTTGAACAAAATTTATAATGTAATAACCTTATAAACAGATTTTGATGCAAGTAATACAAAAATAATTAATAAAAAAATATATATATTTCATAACAGTTTCTAAAAATGAAAGGTTAATAGTAGAAAAAACCTCCTGGTAGTATGGAATGTTTGTAAAAAAGGTTAATAGTAGTAGACAATCGAAAAACCTCGTGGTAGGATTGAATGTCTGGCACGAACGATGGCTACCTAACAATATAACAATGAGAGAACTACTACATGGCCCACTCCACATAAATGGGTGAGACTTTAAAACTGGAACATTCCTGTCCAAGTATGTCCAGGACGAAAGAGGACCTATATCATTTGAGTTAACTAAAGCGCTAAAAAACCTCCTACAATGTACCTATATAAACAAAGCACTAAAGGACAAAGCCACTTGAAGGCATAGCCATAAGGGAGTCCTAACAACAAGCTTTGTATATCATTTTCTAATAAAAAACAATGTTGAAACCCCTCAACCAATAATTGAATTTACATGGATTTGGTCACTAAAAGGCCCAAATAAAATAAAATACTTCATTTGGCGGTGACATAATAATAGAATCCTCACACCAGACTACCTAAGCAACTTTGGAATAGAAATTAGTAAGCTATGACATATATGCAACACTCCCGAAACGATCACCCACATATTCCTAGAATGTGAGACAGTTACGAAAATGTGCTAGACTTGGGAGTTATATATGCAATAAATCATAATATAAATAATGGAGGGGGCGATTGGCTAGTTAGACTCAAAGAACTAAGTTTTCCCCTCAGAAAAACATCATTAAATTGGAAGGAACCATACCCTTTCTTCATATGGAACATTTGGAGGACAAGAAATGAGAACCACCATAATAATATAAGTACGAAAATAAGCATTACAAAGACCATAACTCACTCCAGAGAATATCTTTCACTAACTGCACCCTCAAAAAAAAGAATTACCCCAGAAACCACAAACATAAAATGGGAACCTCCAACGAAAGGATTCAAACTAAACACAGACTGTTCATCAATGAGTAACCCGGGGAGAGGAGGAATAGGGGGAGTAATTAGGAATATAAGGGGAGAAGGGGTATTAGGCTATATGAGCAACCTTTATGCTACAAATTCCTTAAAAGCAGAATTGACAGCAGTACTACAAGGAATGGAGTTGGCATTGAACAACAAGTTGACACCACTAGAAATCAACATCGACTGTGAGGATATAATTTCCCTCCTCAAGAATGACCACACCCAACTTACTCTAATATATTGTCTGATTGGAGGGTGCTAATCTAGAAGGGGGGGGGGCAATTCAGCATAGGTATCACAAAGCAAACAATGTGGCATATGCTTTAAAAAGGGATGGAACTAATATAATGCAGGCCAACTATATTTTCTGCTTGGAAGTTCCACCGATGTTTGTCTTGGAAAAGCTAGAGGGAGACATAAGGGGTACTTATTTTGTTAGGCTGACTAAAGCCCATACTAATCTAGACAAATGTATTATTAGTACTACTACTGCTCCAAATCCTTTATGGATAACTATAAAAGTAAATTACTAAAAATATTAGAAAGATTACCTATAAATATTTAGCATGTAATGACTAGAAGACATCGAAGAGCAAGATGTGCTAGCCAAGCATGCATGCGCTCTTCAAAGTTACAAAACCTACTTTAGTGAAAGCGACCTTCCCACGGATGCTCTTGGCCCTTTGAAAATGATTTTTTTGATGTTAAGCCTATATAAAAACTCAAAACTTGAAGGTTTTTGGATTGATGTCCCCCTTCATTTTTGCATTTATCTTTCGATTAGTATGTAACACCTCGAAAATTTCTAAGATAAGACTTGAACCATTCTTCATTTGTGAATAAGATTTTACTGAGGGACTCTTAATTATTCATAGATGTGAAGCTCAATTATTTAGTATTGGGAATGATTTTGGATATGAATTTAGGTCACTAGAATCTTCTAGCACAAAGTTGAGTTGAAAGTTTTCTTTCCAATTGAGTTTCACTATGAGATTTACTTGGATCAACTTCAAATGACCATATATTTTAACACATAATGAGTTAGGTGGCCCATGACCTACCAAATTGAAGGTATTTGAGTCCTCATTCCAACACCGCAAAGTTTTCTTAATTTCGAGCCCAAAGTAAAAAGTTATATCCATTTGAATGAAGACTTTCTAGTTAAGGCATCTGATTCATTTTAGAAAAAGGTATTTTGGTCGTTTCCTTTTTCCCACTAGGCCTAGCACTTTTTTACCCACCCAATTAATGTTCTAATCAGATGCTAAACCATTCTTTGTCTTTCCTAAACACTTAGAAAAATAAGAGAAGAGTTTAAGAGGTGAAAGAGCTAGGTTTTGAGGGTTCGTCAAGATCCCATCAATTTTCACGAAGAACATTGTTCTTTCCATGTATGTATGGCTTCTCACAGTGTTGGAACTGTTCTTCCTCACTTTATACATCTAATTCATCCATGAAATCGTTGTATCTAAAAGATTCTTGAGTAGTTCTTGATTATAGTTTCATTCTTTAACAATGGAGGTTATGAGCTTTTTAGGTTGAGGATCTTTAGAATGAGTTGTTTCTTAAAAGGATTATATGAAATTTGCTTGTAATTGTGTCGGGTTTGAGAAACAACAAGATTTTAGGAGAAATTTTCCAATTCTAACCTAATTTGAAGCTTGATTTTTTTTTAAAAATAATCATCAAAGTCGTTGGAAAAGGGCTGGGGCAGCGCTCCACCAGTACTCTAGGAGTGCTGGGGTGACGCGCCTGCAGTATATCCTAATCTAGCCCCAGTACTTAGGGGCGTGGTGCGGTGCGCCACCAGTACGATAGGAGTGTTGTGGCAACGCGCCAGTAGTACGCCAGGAGTCGCTAAGCCAATTTTTTCTTGTTTCATCCGACGCATATTCCTTTAAGATTTGGATATGTTTCACTTATTTTCATTATCTCCTAAAGGATCCATTCCCCCTTTAGAGTTCCTGCATGTTCTAATCACATGTTTTAATTTTCATTCAAAACTAAAGTGACTTTAAGAGAAAAGCTCAAGAACTTTTATTGAGTTATGAGTACTGAGTTTCTATATTGTTATTGATGTCCTTGAGTTGATTCGTTCATGTCCATATTTCCGCATGAACCCTATAAATTGAGTATTCTTGAGATGACTAGTATCGTTGAGTTCTGAGTTCCTGAGTTCCTGAGTCCTTGAGTTCTTAGTATTGAGCTTTCTATATTGCTAGTTAGATTCGCTATATTTTATCTTGAACCCTATTTTGAGTTATAAATTTTGAAAATCTTTTAATGCCAGTGATTGTGTTTTAAACTGAGTTTTCAGGAAGTAAAGAGGACTTTGAAAAAGAGTATAAGGGAACTAAGTATTTCCCAAATGTTCCATTCTTACATGAAGAAAATGAGTATTATTTTGAGAAAGGAGAAACTTGGATTTCTAAATGAGTTTATAAGTTTAAAGATATTTCATAGAAGCTACCTCTTCTAAGAGGATAGTTTGAGCAATTATCTCAAACTAGAGAAAGAGTATGTTTTATACATTTGAGAAAGAGTATATATATTATTGAGAGTAATATTGAGCACTGATAAGGGTATGAGTTCAGATAGCTAAAAATCCTCATAAACCATGTATGCCAACATGGGTAAAGGATCATATCTTTTGGATGACTCCTTGTTGCTTATGAGCATGGATTAGTGGATCATCTTAGTTGAGGTGTTCTATACCCTAGCAAGGTATATTGCAGTTTTCACAACATGGGCTAGACGTTGCATCATCACACAGCTCATAGTGATGGTTGCGGTTAGAAAATCTCCCAAATAGAGTTAAAAGTGTGTTTTTATTATATCACTTAACATGTTGAGTTCAGAAATGAGTGAGCATCTTTGCAAGGTTTTAATGATTTCATTTCCTTACTTCTTTACATTCAGTTGAGTGTATATCTATATATATTGCCGTTCTTTAATTTAGTAAATTATTATTCAACTATATTACATACTCATACATTCAATGTACTGATGTCATTCGACCTGCATCTTTAAAAGATGTAGATACATGCTCTTAGGATCCTCAACAAGATTCTGTTGAGATCACTTCGTCTGCTTGCCAACTTTTGACTAAGACCTCCTTTCTTTCGGAGGACTCTAGTTTTATGAGTTGTTAGTATTAGTAACAATTTGAGTAATAGTGGGTTTATTCCCGACACTCATCTATATACAGTAGAGGCTTCATAGATAGACAGTTTTGAAAATTCTTTCATTTTTTAGATGTTTAATTTAAACTTATATTTCATACTTAGTATATATAGTAAAGTTTTGAGATTCAGTAAACTGTTTTAAATGTTTCTTTCAATTTGATGCTTATGTATGCTTGAGTTAGTCTTTCGCTTATAGTCAGCAAAGATGAGGGTTGTCTTGGGGACCAACAACTATTCTCGAGTGCTGGCCACCTCCAGGGTGTAGGCTCAGGTCGTGAAAAACTTGATATCAGAGCAGAAAGTGCAAGTGTCCTAGGGTGTCTATGAAGCCATGTCAGTAGAATCTTATTTATGGTTATGAGGGCCCCGCTTTTATAAATGAGGGACTACAGACATTTGAGAAAAGTTTCCCTTCTTCCATACTCTAGATCGTGCAATAAAATTGTGTCATACTGAACTTGTTCATACTCGTGCATTTTCTCAAATCCATTCAATGACCCCTCATACTCAAGGTGGTTGAAATAGAAAATCCCATATCCTTAGCAATGAGTCACTTTTAGGTAAAGTCTTTAGAAATTCATGATACTGTAGAGGGGCCTGTGAGAAGCACGTGAGTAAGCTTAAGTGTTTATATTCGAAAGATTGCATTCTTATTCTTATGAATCGTGCATTCGAGCTAGAAGCGAGATGTACTTCCATAGTCTCTTGTCTAGATTTTATTCAAATGAGACCCTTATGAGAGGAGTGTGTTCTAGAATGCTTGAGTAGTAATTATCATCCAGAAGATAGTATGAGTTATGATGTTATGAGCCTATATTAATAGAAGTGCCCATAGTTAGAAGAATACATTTAGAGGTATAGAAATCTAAGGAAGAGAGATAGTGATAAAATAATGTATGTTGTTGCAATCATGTGCTCAGTAAGTCATTAATAAGGAGCTTTCCTTTGTGTGTAGGCTAAAGAATAATAATTTTGTCTGGATTTTATGATAGGAGATAGAGGAATAGTTATAGCTCAGGATGAGTTAGAGTAAACTTTAACCAGAAATGAGTTTATGTCAATGTGGTATTGTGTAAGAGAAGACCTAATCTAGGCTTATGATTTTTGGAAGTCAGAGTCCCAGGGTATTTAGAAGGTTATAGAACTAATTGGGGAATGATGTATAGTGAGATGGTAAATAGTACTTAGGTTGTGAAAGAGAATATGTTGATAGGTTGTAACTAGATAGATTATGAGGCAAGGATCGACTTTTTGTGCCATGATGTTTTAGGAACCTCGTGTTTTATTGATTATATCTAGTAGTTGTACGCTAGTGTAGTATATGAGAAGTGGTTGCTGCCCATGTCTAGTACTACACACTAAGCTTGAATTAGAGATGAGTGTCGTGATAAAAAAAAAGATGGCAACATAAGGGTGAAGATGTTGTTGTTGTTCCTAATATCAGAATTGTTTCTATGACTTATGCTCCTACACTTAAGGTGCATTCACATCTATGCTCAATTCCCAGAATGAGGGTCAAAGACTTGAGCCCATTGATCTCAATCTTACTCCAGAAAGTTATGGATATCAGCCTCATGATATGAGCCTATTCATATAAGCACTTGTATCTCATAGTATTTTCAATTTTGCAAATTTATGATATACTCTCAATGGCTAGAAATATAATGTTCTGTCATGCATATTCTTATATCAGATATCTTGAATGAATCGTACGTATGATCTTTTGCCCTAGGCTCTTTCAGTGATCTTTTTTAGTTTTGATAGTGATGTTATCGATAGTAGTTGAGTTATGATAGAAAGAGAGGGTTGATGTTTTTTATTATGGTATTGGTGGTCTTCATATTCCATCTAATGTTATAATATGGAGGAGGAATAGGATGGTGTTTTACTATGAGTTATAGCTAAATGAGAGAAATTAGTCGGTTCCTAGTAGTAATGTGTGAAATTTCAGTTGGTAAAGATAATGCGAGAATAAGAAATTCTTAGAAAGATTCGTTAGTGGAAGTCCATGGAGTAGTTATAGGCATGGACTTGAATGTTTTGTTGTTAACACGTGGACAAATGCATGATGTATTAGATGTTTCTTGATATGGGCTCAAAATTGGTTGAAGTATAGAACCCGAATCCTGTGATTTAGATTAGAATATCACCTTATGTTAAGTACTTTGTGATTTGTAGTTAGGCTTGAATATAGTAAGAGCATACGGTTAGACTCAGACCTTTGTAAGAGTAGTCATATACACTTGTGGGGGCTATGAGTTGCATCCAATGAGGTCTGGTGACAAGAAAAAAGAGCATAGTTCAAAAGTTTTTCTAAACTTCAAAACTATCAGTGATATCACTCAAGGTGTGGTATAAATATTCTTACTTCATGCCCAGATATCCTTGCTTCATGTAAGATTACTTCAGATAGAGCATGACTTTGTTCAAAATAATATCGTTCTTGACTTATGTGCTATAGACAATTCTAAACTCTTAGTAGGAATTAGTTCCGCCTATGTTGTAGGAAAGTTTAAAAGTCAGAAAGATAGTAAGAGTAACTCCTTTCCTTGTCATTCTTATACCAGCCATCATTCGAGGACAAATTATCCCAAGGGGGAGATATTGTAACACACTAAAAAATTCTAAGATAAGACTCAAACCATTCTTCATTTGTGAATAAGATTGTACCGAGTGACTCTTAATTGTTCTTAGGTTTTAAGGTCAATTATTTAGTGTGGCAATGATTTTGGATATGAATTAAGGTCAGTAGAATCCCCTAACACAAAGTTGAGTTGAAAGCTTTCTTTCCGATTGAGTTTCACTGTGATATTTTACTTGGGTCAACTTCAAATGACCATATCTTTTAACACATAAAGAGTTAGATAGCTCATAACCTACCAAATGGAAGGTATTTGAGTCCTCTTTCATACTCCACCAAATTTGCTTAATTTTGAGCTCGGAGTAAAAATTTATGCCCATTTGAGTGAAGCCTCTTTAGTTTAGGCATCTGATTCATTTTAGAAATGGGTATTTTGGTCTTTTCATTTTCCTACTAAGCCTACCAAGTTTTTCCTCACTCAATTAAGGGTCTAATCAGATGCTAAACCATTCGTCGTCATTCCTAAACACTTAGAAAATAAGAGAAGAGTTCAAGAGGAGAAAGAGCTAGGTTTTGAGCGTTCATCAAGATCCCATCGATTTTCGCCAAGAACATTGTGTTGAACCTATTGGTCCTCATTCCATTCATCTAATTCATCCATGAAATAGTCCATGAAATCATTGTATATAAAATATTCTTGAGTAGTTCCTGATTATAGTTTCATTTTTTTAACAATGAAGGTTATGAGTTTCTTGGGATGAGGATCTTTAGTATGAGTTGTGTTTCTTAAAAGGATTGTATGAAATTCTCTTGTAATCATTTGGGGTTTGAGAAACAAGAAGAGTTTAGGAGAAATTCCCCAATTCTAACCTAGTTTGAAGCTTGAATTTTACCAAAACAATTCATCGAAGTTGCTGGAGAAGGGTTGGGGCGGCACGCCTCCAGTACGCCCAAATCTAGCCCCAATACTTTCAAGTCTAGCGGCGCACCACCAGTACACCAGGAGTACTGGGGCGACGCACCCAACAGTACGTCAGGAGTCACTGAGTAAATGTTTTCTTGTTTCATCTGACACATGTACCTTTAAGTTGTGGCTATGTTTCCCTTCTTTGCATTAGCTCCTAAAGGCTTCATTCCCTCGTGAGAGTTCCTGCATGTTCTAATCACATGTCTTAATTTTCATTCAAAACTAAGTGAGTTTAAGAGAAAATTTTAGGAGCTTTTATTTTGTTATGAGTACTCAATTTCTATATTGTTATTAAGGTCCTTGAGTTGATTCGTTCATGTCCATATTTCCACATGAACCCTATGAATTGAGTATTCTTGAGATGAGTAGTATCGTTGAGTTCTTAGTTCTTGAGTCCTTGAGTTCTTGAGTTCTGAGTATTTAGTTTTCTATATTGTTCTTCAGATCCTTCAGTTGATTCGTTCATGTCTATATTTCAAAACTCTATTTTGATTTGTAAATTTTGACAATCTTTTAAAGCCAGTGATTGTGTTTTAAGCTGAGTTTTTGAGGAAGTAAATGGGAGTTTGAGAAAGAGCATAAGGGAACTAAGTATTTCCCAAATGTGTCATTCTTACATGAAAAAAGAGAGTATTGATTTCTAAACGAGTTTATGAGTTCAGAGATATTTCAGAGTAGTTACCAGTATACTAGAACAGACAAGATTGCAGTTTTTAGGTGTTACAGGTGGCACGCACGGGCACCATCCACGGACCATAGGAGGACCCACGGTCCGTCCTGTTGGTCCGTGGTTCGCACCTATGACCCTCCTCCCAGAAGCCCTAGGAAAAACGGCTAAGTACTGACCCACTGCCGAACCTATGGTACGTAGGCCAGGCCACGGTCCGTGGTCTTTCTCAGTGGATCAGGACCCTAGGAACCCAGCTCCAGTCACGACTGATGGCTCTGCAACATGGACCGTCAGTCCATCGACGGTCTGTTAATGCCTTCCGTCGGTCACTCCGACAACAGTTAAGTCGAGGGTCTTTTGGTCTTTTCCTATTTTGTTGGACACCTATACTACATCGTTTTAACCTCAAACTACGTGGTTTTGGTTAATTCTAGCCTAGAAACATAACTACAACTTACCTAAGTCAAATCATTTATTAAAACTTAGAAAGTTAGAATGCTAAGAGGAGAAAGAAGTTAAGAATCTTAGTTCAAGAACGCAACAAGTTTCCTCCAGTTCCATCCTTGATATCGAAGGATTTCTCCATGAATTTGTCACCAGGTATATGGGATTTCAATAGTGTGTTCCTTTCACCCATTAGGTCCCTAGAATTCAGTCAAATTCTTGACTCCCTATTATTAACTAGACCTAGGGTTTCTAGACTTTAGAAGATTATCATGAATTAGTTAATTTAATGTTCCAAATCAGATTATCATGTTAATACTTGGTTTCTTGCATGAAATTCATAACCCTAGCTATGTAGTTCTTTAGTTCTTGAATTACACAAGCCAGGTCAGATATTTCAGTGCTTCAAATATACGTGCCTCAATTTTTGAATGTGTCATTATCAGTATGTTAGTGTGCATTCTCAATTTGCATGTCAGTTTGAGCTATCCAGTATATTACAGAAATTCGGTAATAATGTGTTAATCATTTAACATATTGGGAGTCGCATAATACCGAGTTGGACAAGGGTCAATCACTCATATAGTCTCAGAACTACGAGCCACGTAAGTTGTAAGTCCCCTCTGTGGGCATCATTTTAGTGATCACGCCAGCATGCCTCTACACCTTTGGCAAGGTGCATTGGGTCCATTTGATGAGGCATATACATCGGACTCCACATTTTGCTCATGTGGTTTTATGTCGATTATTAGTAGCTCCCACAGTTCAGTCAGACTCTATTGCATTGACCACATTTCAGTACAGTCAGTATTAAGTATCAGCATATTATAAATGTGGTCTTTGTATTCAGTTAATTCAATATTCAGTATCTATATCATGTTCAATTTATATCCATGCTTTATTGTTTGTTCAGTTATATGTTATTGTAGCTTTACTCTATCTTGCATGCTCATTACCTCTCAAGTACTGACGTATACTCTAAACTATATCTTCTCGTAAGGTAGGTTCAGGTTCTCAGATTCCATATAACCCATAGATCGGTTCCCGATCTCTAGCTCAGCAGCATCAGTGCTGAGTCATCATTCTCCGAGGACAATAGTCATGTTATTTACTTCAGTATTTCAATTTTTTAGTTTTAGTTTTGCTAGATTTAGTTGGGGCATGTCCTAGAACTTCTGGTCAGTTAGAGGCCATTATCAGACATAGTTAAATTCATGTTAGTATTTGAGTTTGATATTTCTCTTGTATTAAACTTTCACATTTGATATATTCAGTTTTAGAATGGGCATTCCCCATCATTTTCGTTTTCATGATATTTAAGCTTCTGCATCAGTTATTGTTATCCTTAGTATGCTCATGTCATACCAGTAGGGTTAGGTTGGGGTCACTTGTGATCCTAGGTCCCGTGTCCGCATCTTAGGGATTGCTCGGGGCATGACAAACTTGGCATCAGGGTACTAGGTTTAAGTGTCCTAGGATGTCTGAAAAGCCGCACTAGGTAGAGTCATTTTTATGGGTGTGTAGTGCGCACCACATCTAATGAGAGGGAGGCTACAAAGTGATTAACGAAAAATCTTCATTTTTCTTGTTACTCTTATTGGGTATAAGGTATGATCTAATTCCTCATTCTAACTCGACGTTCTATGTTTCAGTGATCATACCTCCTCATAGAGTTAACGTTAGGAATGCGAATGTCAGGAATGCAAATGCAGCTCCTCCAGTCCAATATCAAGAAGTTTCGAATGTAGAGTTCTGTAACGCCATTCAGATGTTGGCTAAGAGTGTGGCCAACCAGAACAATCAGTGGGTTCCAGTTTCGGCAGATACTAATGTGGGGTCAGCTGCAGCCAGAGTGCGAGATTTTGTTAGGATGAATCCGCCAAAGTTCTTAGGATCACAGATTGGTGAGGATCCCTAGAACTTCATTGATGAGGTCAAGAAGATCTTTGAAGTGATGCAGGTAACTGGGAATGATCGGGTGGAGTTAGCATCTTACCAAGTAAAGGATGTGGCTCATAGCTAGTATACTTAGTGGAAAGAGAACATGGGTACAGATGCAGCTCCTATCACTTGGGATTACTTTAGTGAGACCTTTCTGGACAGGTTCTTCCCAAGAGATTTATGAGAGGCAAAAGCTCAGGAATTTATGAACTTAAGGCAAGGTAGCATGACAGTCCAAGAGTATGGGCTCAAGTTTACCCAACTCTTCACGTATGCTCCTCACATGGTTACTGATTCCAGGGCCCAAATGAATAAGTTTCTATATGGAGTGTCAGACTTGGTGAAGACAGAATTTAGAAATGCTATGTTGCTGAAAAATATGAGCATCTCTAGGCTCATGACTCACGCTCAGCAGGTTGAGAGACATAAGCTTAGGGAACAGGATAAGGAGAACAAGAAGGCTAGGACTGGGAACTATGAGTATACTCAACAGAAATTTGGTGGTGGAAATCGCTCGGGTCAGCATAAATTTTCAGCTCTAGCCCCTTCATCAGCTAGTGTTCTATTGTCCAAGTTCAAACAATATCATAAAGGTATGTCATTAGGCTCTAAGTCTCAGAGGAGTGTTTCATGTACCAAAACCTACCTAACTTGTCCTAAGTGTGGTAAGAACCATCTGGGAGAGTGCCTTGCAGGAAATGAAGGATGTTTTGGGTGTGGTTAGTCTAGTCACAGGTTGAAAGATTATCCTTCTAGACAGGGTCAAGGAGGTAACAATGGTAGAGCTTAGTTAACAACTTCAGCAGCACCAGTAGGTCGCCCGACTCATTAGGGTAACTCATCTGGTACAGGTGGCGGTCAGCGCCAAAACAAGTTGTATACTCTTTAGGCTCGCTAGGATCAAGAAGACTCTCCAGATGTAGTCACTGGTACGTTACGAGTCTTTGACTTAGATGTTTATGCTTTGTTAGATCCAGGGGCTACTCTTTCCTTTGTAACTCCTTATATAGCAGTCGAATTCGATGTTAGTCCAGAAACTCTTTCAGAACCCTTCTCAGTCCCTACTCCAGTCGGTCACCCAATTATAGCTAGACAGGTATACATAAATTCCCCTGTCACAATCTCCCAGAAAGTCACTTCAGCAGATCTTGTAGAGTTAGAAATGGTAGACTTCAATATCATTCTAGGCATGGATTAGTTACATTCTTGTTATGCCTCAATCGATTGTAGAATTAGGGTTGTTCATTTTTAATTTCCAGATAAAACAATCTTAGAATGGAAGGGTAGTAGCGTAGCACCTATAGGTCGATTCATTTCTTACCTTAAGGACAGAAAGATGATCTCTAAGGGTTGTATCTATCATCTAGTTTGGGTTAAGGATTCAAGCTCTGAAACCCCAACTCTTGATTCAGTTCCCGTAGCCAATGACTTTCCAGAAGTGTTTCCTGAAGATCTTCCCAGAGTTCCTCCCGAAAAGGGAAATTGACTTTGGAATTGATCTCCTTCCAAATACCCAGCCTATTTATATTCCTCCTCACAGAAGGGCTCCAGTTGAGCTTAAGGAATTGAAAGAGCAGTTGAAAGACCTTCTAGATAAGGGCTTCATGAGACCTAGTATTTTGCCATGGGGTACACTAGTTTTGTTCGTGAAGAAGAAACATAGTTCTCTCAGAATGTGCATTGACTATAGGCAGTTGAACAAGGTCACGATCAAGAATAAGTATCCCATCCCCAGGATTGATGACCTGTTTGACCAACTTCAGGGTGCTAGTCATTTATCAAAAATAGACCTTAGATCGGGTTATCATCAACTCAAAGTCAGAGATACTGACATTCCAAAAACATCCTTCAGAACTCGGTATGGTCATTATGAATTTGTAGTTATGTCATTTAGACTAACCAATGCTCATGCAGCTTTCATGTATTTGATGAACAGAGTGTTGAAGTAGTACTTGGACTTGTTCGTTATTGTCTTTACTGATGATATCCTCATTTACTCTAGGAATAAGGAAGAACATGCGAACCATTTGAGGGTTGTCCTGCAAACTCTCAAAAATTGCCAATTATTCGCTAAATTTAAGAAGTGCGAGTTTTGGTTACAATCACTTGCCTTCCTTGGGCATATAGTATCCAACGAAGGGATCTGAGTGGATTCCCAGAAAATAAAAGTAATGAAACAATGGCCCAAACCTACCTCTCCTACAAATATCAGAAGTTTCTTAGCACTAGTGGGTTATTACAGAAGGTTCGTGGAAGGATTTTCATCCATAGCCTCTCCATTGACTAAGTTAACTCAAAAAAAGGTTAAGTTCCAATGGTCAGATGATTGTGAGAAAAGCTTCGCAGAATTGAAAACTAGGTTGACAACCGCTCCTATTTTGACTCTACCAGAGGGTTCAAACGGTTATGTTATCTACTGTGATGCATCTAGAGTCGGCCTAGGTTGTGTGTTGATGCAGCGGGGTAAAGTTATAGCTTATGCTTCTAGACAACTTAAGGTGCATGAGAAGAACTATCCAACTCATAACCTCGAGCTAGCAGCAGTGGTGCTTGAACTGAAGATTTGGAGACATTACTTGTATGGTGTTCACGTAGATGTGTTCACAGACCATAAGAGCCTACAGTATGTGTTCACCCAGAAAGAGTTGATATTTGCCAGAGGAGATGGCTTGAGTTTCTCAAAGACTAAGATATGAGTGTGCATTACCATCCTGGTAAGGCCAATGTGGTAGCAGATGCTCTTAGCAGACTATTTATGGGTAGTGTAGCTCATGTTGAGGAAGAAAGAAAGGAACTAGAAAAGGATGTGCACATACTTGCTTGCTTAGGAGTTCGTCTTATGAGCATATCAGATGGTGGTGTAACAGTTCAGAATAGGTTAGAATTTTCTTTGGTAGTGGAGGTGAAGGAAAAGCAAGACAACAATCCGATATTGGTTGAACTAAAGGGTGCAATCCACTAGCAGAGGGTTGAGGTTTTCTCCCAAAGGGGAGATGGTGTTCTTCCCTATTAGGGTCGACTATGTGTTCCTAAGGTGGGTGTGTTGAGACAACAAATTCTTGCAGAAGCCCATAACTCCAGATATTCTATTCATCCAAGTGCCACTAAGATGTACCGAGATCTGTGGAAAGTCTATTGTTGGAATGGCATGAAAAGAGATATAGCAGATTTTGTGGCTAAGTGCCCCAATTGCCAGCAAGTCAAGGTAGAACATCAGAAACCAGGAGGTATGACTCAAGAGATCGACATTCGTACTTGGAAGTGGGAAGTGATCAACATGGCCTTCATCACAGGTTTCCCTTGTACTCGCAGACAATATGACTCCATTTGGGTGATAGTTGATAGAGTTACTAAGTCTTCATATTTTTTGGTGGTTAAGACTACAAATTCGACGAAGGACTATGCCAAGCTTTACATTAATGAGATAGTTAGGTTGCATGGGGTTCCTTTGTCTATCATCTCAGATAGAGGTCCTCATTTTACCTCTCATTTCTCGAAGTCATTTCAGAGATGTCTTGGTACTCAGGTTAACCTTAGCACAAAATTTCACCCGCAGATGGATGGTCAGGCAGAGTGTACCATTTAGACCTTAGAGGACATGTTGAAAGATTGTGTGATCGATTTCAAGGGTATTTGGGATGATCACCTCCCGCTTATTGAGTTCGCTTACAACAATAGTTACTATTCTAGCATTCAGATGACCCCTTCTGAGGCATTGTATGGGCATCGATGTAGATCTCCAGTTTGTTAGTTTGAAGTGGGTGAAGCAACCTTGATAGGGCCAGATGCAGTTCATGATGCTATGGAGAAACTGCAACTCATTAGAGATAGACTTAAGGCAGCTCAAAGTCGCCAGAAGTCTTATGCAGATGTAAGGAGAAGGGAACTAGAGTTCCCAGTTGATGATTGGGTTTTCCTGAAAGTATCACCTATGAAAGGGGTGATGAGATTTGGAAAAGAAGGGACGCTCAGTCCTAGATATGTAGGCCCTTACAAGATCTTTAAAAAGGTTGGTAAAGTGGCTTATGAGTTAGAGTTGCACGTAGAACTAGCAGCAGTGCATCCGGTTTTCCACATTTCATTGTTGAAGAAGTGTGTGGGTGATCCAGCATCTATTGTACCTTTAGAAAGTGTGGTTTTGAAGAATAGTATCACTTACGAAGAGGTACCAGTTGAAATCCTTGATCGTCGGGTTCGAATGTTAAGAAACAAGGAAGTCACTTAAGTCAAGATTTTGTGGAGGAGTCAGTCCATAGAGGGAGCTACTTCGGAAGAAGAATCAACCATGAAGGCCAAGTATCCTCATCTCTTTCCTTCCGATTCCATTCCAGCTCGAGGTAATAGTTCCTCTTCAGTTTTTCAGTTATTTATGTGCAGCTTCAGTCTTAGTACTATGTTCCTTCAGTGTGTACTTGCATTTTCAGCGTATTTGCATGTTCTTGGAACTCAGTTCAGTCAGAAATCAGTCTTAGTATTATTTTTTTGTGGTAGGGTTGCAACTCTTTCCTTCCATTTTTAGCTAGTTAGTCTTCATTCGAGGATGAATGTTCCCCAGGGAGAGACACTGTAACACCCCATATAGAATAACATACCAGATTTAATTTTTAGGTATTACAGGTGGCACCAACGAGCACCATCCACAGACCGTAAGAGGACCCACGGTCCGTCCTGCAGGTCCGTGGTTCACACCTGCGACCCTCCTCCCAGAAGCCCCAGGAAAAATGGCTAACTGCTGACCCACAGTCCGTGGTCTTGGTCTATGGATCAGACCGCAGGAACCCAGCTCCAGTCGCGACTGACGGCTCATTATCACGGACCGTCAGTCCATCCGGTTTTCCACATTTCGTTGTTGAAGAAGTGTGTGGGTGATCCAGCATCTATTGTACGTTTAGAAAGTGTGGTTGTGAAGGATAGTCTCACTTACGAAGAGGTAGCAGTTGAAATCCTTGATCGTCAGGTTCGAATGTTAAGAAACAAAGAAGTCGCTTCAGTCATGGTTTTGTGGAGGAGTCAGCCGTAGAGGGAGCTATTTACGAAGCAGAATCAGCCATGAAGGCCAAGTATCCTCACCTCTTTCCTTCCGAATCCATTCCAGCTCGAGGTAACAGTTCCTCTTCAGTTTTTCAGTCATTTATGTGCAGCTTCAGTCTTAGTACTATGTTCCTTCAGTGTGTACTTGAATTCTCAGCGTATTTGCATGTTCTTGGAACTCAGTTCAATCAGAAATCATTCTTAGTATATTTTTTTTGTGGTAGGGTTGCAAGTCTTACCTTCCATTTTTAGATAGTTAGTCTTCATTCGAGGATGAATGTTCGCCAGGGAGATATACTGTAACACCCCATATAGAAGAACATACCAGATTGTAGTTTCAAGTTAATACATGTGGCACCAACGAGCACCATCCACGGACCGTAGGAGGTCCCACGGTCCATCCTGCAGGTCCGTGGTTCGCACCTACGACCCTCCTCCCAAGAGCCCCAGGAAAAATGGCTAAGCGCTGACCCACAGTCCGTGGTCTTGGTCTATGGATCAGACCGCAGGAACCCAGCTCCAGTCGCGACTGAAGGCTCATTATCACGGACCGTCAGTCCATCCGGTTTTCCACATTTCGTTGTTGAAGAAGTGTGTGGGTGATCCAGCATCTATTGTACTTTTAGAAAGTGTGGTTGTGAAGGATAGTCTCACTTACGAAGAGGTACCAGTTGAAATCCTTGATCATTAGGTTCGAATGTTAAGAAACAAGGAAGTAGCTTCAGTCAAGGTTTTGAGGAGGAGTCAGTCCGTAGAGGGATCTACTTGGGA